>RJVU01042551.1:225798-253920 GCA_003731715.1 Anabarilius grahami
GTGTCTCTAATTCTGAGATTCTCTCTGTCAGCCTGACTATTTCCCTACATTTATGACATGTAAATCCCTCATCGCTGACAGAGAGAGCTATACTGAACATGTGACAAACTGAACATGAAATAACACTAGGAGAGGATGACATGACTCGCCGTGTTTGTAGACTGATCCGAGTTACCACAGCTGTTTGATGAACGCGTTGAAAAAGGAGCGCGCGAGACTGACGACAAGTTAACAAGCTAGCGAGATGCAAACACGTTGTAACAGCGATTTAGATTCAAAGATTACAAGCTAGCGACGTCAGTTTAATGTGGTAGGCAATAATAATAATATAAGCAACAATGAATAAAAGTAAGAGATTCAATAAAAGTAAGAGAAAACAAAGCTATACGGAGACGCAAAACACCAGCAGCGAGGTAGAGGCAGACAGGAGCAATCGAGCAGGAGCAATCAATCGTTAATGAGGAAAATGAGGAAAAAATGTTCCTCATTTTTTTTAATGAGGAAGAAAAATCAATGACCCATTGTCTTAGGGTCATTGCCCAGTCTGAGGTCCTGAGCACTCTGGAAAAGGTTTTCGTCCAGGATATCCCTGTACTTGACCGCATTCATCTTTCCCTCGATTACAACCAGTCGTCCTGTCCCTGCAGCTGAAAAACACCCCCACAGCATGATGCTGCCACCACCATGCTTCACTGTTGGGACTGTATTGGACAGGTGATGAGCAGTGCCTGGTTTTCTCCACACATACCGCTTAGAATTAAGGCCAAAAAGTTCTATCTTGGTCTCATCAGACCAAAGAATCTTATTTCTCACTTTTTTAGCAAACTCCATGCGGGCTTTCATGTGTCTTGCACTGAGGAGAGGCTTCCGTCGGGCCACTCTGCCATAAAGCCCCGACTGGTGGAGGGCTGCAGTGTTGGTTGACTTTCTACAACTTTCTCCCATCTCCCGACTGCATCTCTGGAGCTCAGCCACAGTGATCTTTGGGTTCTTCTTTATCTCTCTCACCAAATGTCTTCTCCCCCGATAGCTCAGTTTGGCTGGACGGCCAGCTCTAGGAAGGGTTCTGTCCCAAATGTCTTCCATTTAAGGATTATGGAGGCCACTGTGCTCTTAGGAACCTTAAGTGCAGCAGAAATTTTTTGTAACCTTGGCCAGATCTGTGCCTTGCCACAATTCTGTCTCTGAGCTCTTCAGGCAGTTCCTTTGACCTCATGATTCTCATTTGCTCTGACATGCACTGTGAGCTGTAAGGTCTTATATAGACAGGTGTGTGGCTTTCCTAATCAAGTCCAATCAGTATAATCAAACACAGCTGGACTCAAATGAAGGTGTAGAACCATCTCAAGGATGATCAGAAGAAATGGACAGCACCTGAGTTAAATATATGAGTGTCACAGCAAAGGGTCTGAATACTTAGGACCATGTGATATTTCAGTTTTTCTTTTTTAATAAATCTGCAAAAATGTCAACAATTCTGTGTTTTACTGTCAATATGGGGTGCTGTGTGTACATTAATGAGGGAAAAAAATGAACTTAAATGATTTTAGCAAATGGCTGCAATATAACAAAAAGTGAAAAATTTAAGGGGGTCTGAATAATTTCCGTACCCACTGTATATATATAATATTCCTTTCTTTTTTCTTTTTTTTTGCTATAGGATGCTGGTACATTCCTGTGTGTGATCGATGATTCCAATGAACACATGCTTTCTGTATGGGACTGGAATAAAAATATAAAGCATGCTGAAGTCAAGGTGTGTTACACACACACACAAATTCTCAATAGTATCTATACCATTACAATATCTACATTAATCTACATGGATCTAGTTTACATTCTCATGCTTAGTAGCCTAACAATATATTTTTTTCAAGCATGTGCGCAGTATATCGTAAAAAAAAAACTCCGTTATGTAAAAAAAAATATTTTACAATGTGTTTTACCTTTTAGGATACATTATCCTGGTGAGTATTTTAGCAGCTCTTAACTGAATATACTGTATATTCTGCTGCTTCTAGCCTGTGTTCTGTAAAACTGTCAGCTTTATTGTGGATAGTTTCTATCTCTGTGTGACCCTTTGTCCTAAATATTTCTTCCTATTTCTGCACTAGCGGTTTGAGCGGGGTTGCTATGGGAGCAGCTAAATATTTTACAGTAGATTTGTGTGAGTGATTGTGAGCGTTTTAAAGACCGGCCATTTGTATGAAGTCATTTTTCTTCCACGAGTTTTATTTTTGGGCCGTGCTGCTAGTAATGGATTTAGGAAGCAGTTGGAATTAGAATAGCATGACGCTTTGTCAAGGGAGTTCTGTTTGCTGACTGAGTTAATCTAGATATTCATCTCAGTATGAATTGGTTTATTTTTATTTTTTTAAGTCAGTTTGCTATGAGGTAAATATCATTCAGAATTTCGCAAGCCTTTCAGAAGTATTGTCTGGTGAAATTCTGGAAACAATAATTCTTTTAAGATGAATATGCAGAACATGGTTGTTGTAGAATATTACATTAACATTAACATTTAACATTTACGCATTTGGCAGACGCTTTTATCCAAAGCGACTTACATTGCATTATACTATACATTTGTATTGGAGTATGTGCAATCCCTGGGATCGAACCCATGACCTTGGCATTGCTAGTGCCATGCTCTAACCACTGAGCTACAGGAAAGCTGTTTTCCTGTAGCTTAAAAATATTAAAGAGCCTGGACAATTTAGAAATCATAAGCAATTACATTATCTTCTGCAGAACTTTGAAAAGGTATTTACCGTTTGTAGATTACACCTTTTAATAATACAGGACAATTACAGTCATTTTCTGTCATTAAACTGACATGAACTGCTTTTGCAGCTGAAGATTGACTGGATGTTTGATGTTGAATTGCAGCTGTTCTCCTGTAATAACACAGAGCCACTGGCACAGTCATATATACTGTGGAAAACCATATGTATTCATTGTGTGTGTGCGTGTGTGCGTGTGTGCGTGTGCGTTTCAGAGCACTAATGAGGCAGTCTTGGCTGTGGAGTTCAGCCCTACAGATACCAACAATATCATCTCCTGCGGCAAGTCCCACGTCTACTTCTGGACCATGAGCGCTGGCACAGTGACCAAGAAACAGGGCATCTTTGGAGTGAGTCCATATTTGGTCACCAAGTTGACTGTCTTGTACTGTAAATTTGGTATTGTATGCTTTTCCATGCACGAAAATGGGAAGAAATAAAAACACTCACAATATCATGTTATTGTTACACTACCGTTTGGGTTTGTTGTTGTTGTTGTTGTTGGTTTTTTTAAAGAAATTGATACTTTTATTCAGCAATTATGCATTAAAGTGATCAAAAGTGATAGTAAAGTTAGATTTTTATTTCAAATAAATGCTGTTCTTTTGAACTTTCTGTTCATAACTAAATTCTGAACAAATTTATTGCAGTTTCCAAAAAAAATATTAAGCAGCACAACTGTTTTCAATATTGATAATAATAATAATAAATATTTCTTGAGCAGCAAATCAGCATATTAGAATGATTTCTGAAGGATCATGTGACACTGAAGACTGAAGTAATGATTGCCATCATCACAGGAATAAATTAAAATATATTTAAAGGGGACCTATTATGATCTTTTACAAAGTCTTGATTTTGTTTTTGGGCTCTGTTATAATAGGTTTTCATGCATGTACAAAAAAACACCTTATTTTTCTTATATTTGACACTGTTGCAGCACCTCTCTTTCCAGTCTGTCAGTAACACTCTGTTTAGTTCCTGTCTCTATCAAGCCCCTTCTTCTGAAAAGCACAATGTGCTCTGATGGGTCGGCTGGACCAGTGTGTTGTGACTGGTCAACCACTTTGACCATGTATCAGAAATGTCACGCCCCTTGTCATAACCGCGAGTTTCAACACACTACTAACTCAACTCAACCAGGCCTTGTCCCCTTTATTTTGTGTGTGCCTTTGGTGGGAATTTTTTTAATGAGGGATATTGTGATGTGTTCTTTCCTGGAAGAAAACTCAAGATTACAGTCGAGGCGTTTCAGGGAGTTCAGAAACAGTGAGCACTGATATAAAGAAGAACTCCCTTTAGAGTGACTTTGTGCTTTATAACTTTGCAGATCTTTTCAAGCTCAAACAGCAGCATTACACAAAAAAAGCATAATAGGTCATCTTTAAAATAGAAATCAGTTATTTTAAATTGTAATAATATTTCACAATATTACTATTTTTAATGTATTTTTGATGTAATAAATGCAGCCTTGGTATGAGACTTCTTTCAAAAACATAAAAAAAAACGACCCCAGACTTTTGAACAGTTGTCTACATTGGGGTACTTTGGTATTTCCATGTGATATCATCACTATATCATTATATAGTACATCAGGCACTATTTTACAGTAACATGCTGCATAGTTAGCTTATGATTAGCTTTAAAGGCTTACATTGATTATAGAACAGCTTCATAATGTATTCACTCTTTGTTTGGCATTTGTAAGTATTTGTGATTTTTGTTTATTGTGTCTTAAACAGAAATACAAAAAGCCCAAGTTCATCATGTGCTTCGTGTTCAGTCTTACGGGTGATGTGTTGACGGGAGACTCTGAGGGGAACATTCTCACATGGGGAAAATCAGCTGCTGATATCAAAACATTAGGAAAAGGAGCAAAGGGTATGCAAAATGATTTCTTCTTTTTTTGCCTGATAGCCTGATTAATTATTGCTAGGGATTCACAACACATTTCAGTACTGTATCAGTTGTCAGATGATTTATTTTTATGATTATTTATTTATGATTTAATTCTCTGCATTAATTTGCCGATACTTGGATATATCGCCCAATGTTGGATATTAAATTGTGAATGCTTATTTCACTGATTTTTAAAAAATAATCTAGTATTCACTTTAAGTTAAATTTTAAAAACGAATTATGGTAATTTAAAGGTAGAGTAGGCAATTTCGGAGAGGCTAGCAATAGCAAGCTAGCTTTTAAAGCATAAGATCCCACCCTCTCTTCAGAGCGTTTTCAAAGCCACGCCTCCTCCAAAACTCATGAAGGCGCACAGCCAGAGCAGAGTCTGCAAAGCGTTGAATTACCTCATGTCTCAAAGCACATAACATTACAATCATAATGAACGTAAACAACTTACAAAGCTCTGACTTGTTCTGACTGCTGCTGATAAATTTCAGCGTTGATAGGTCAAAAAAGTCTGAGGATGGTAGAACGTCACGTAATTGCGACATTCAGGAGGAACTGTAAAAGGTGGCTGCTGTTTGTTTGCGGCACATGATGACTGGCTACAACTCTGCATAGCCTTACAGAACGCACTGAAGATGTGTGATGTCTGCGTGAGCAGGATGTATGGAAATACATATGTTGACACGAATGTTATGCCGGAATTCTCCAATCATTTTGTCTGCTTAAACCCTGTCCCCTTTCTTACACTCACTCGCATGAAATGATCTAATACTTCTTCTTTTAAATTGCGACTTTCTAAATCATTAGCAAATCTTTAATCTTAGCAAATCTCTAAATAATATAATGTTATAATGTTGTGATGATTAAATTAATTTGTAGCATTTTAAGCTATTCATTGTATTTATTCCCCTGGAATTGGGCTACTTTGAAGTTGTTGTCGCAGTTTGCTGACAAAATCAGCAAAGAATTCGGCCCCCAATGGAGAAAATCACATTGGGCTTTTTTTGGTTTTGTTGTGCAGACCTGCCAACCATGTTGGTACAGAAGTATTACTGTAATAATGTACAATGGATTTCTCTTTACTTTTAAAACTGAGGGATAAGTAGCTTTATGCGTTATGGTAAACCATATGCCACAGATGCTGTCAATAGACTTTAACTAAAATATTGCTTTAATATAGTCTGTATTCATTACTTTTCGACACTGTCAATCTCTTTAAATTTACTTTGCCACCTTTTCTGCTCTCCCCGCCTACAGAGACATTTCAGATCATGAAGCAGACGCGTGCTCACGAAGGCAGCGTTTTCACTATGTGCGTCCTGCAGGGCGGAGCTATACTCAGTGGTGGTGGCAAGGACCGCAAGATCATCCGCTGGAGCGCAGACCTGGCGCCTGAAAGAGAGTGTGAGGTGAAACATGAGTCTGTATTATTTTTGAAACTGCATTTTTGTAGCTAATTGAAAATACATTGTATGAGTTCATATATCAAAAAGCTCTTGAATGCCGTTTGTTCTTCTAGATTCCGGAGAAATTTGGTGCAGTCCGTACCATTGCAGATGTAGATGGAGATGAGCTGCTCGTTGGCACAACACGAAACGCAATCCTGAGAGGAACATTTTCCGATGGGTTTGTGGCCATTGTACAGGTAGATGGATTGGATTTATATGCAAATAAACTTAATTCAGTTGCCACTAGTTGTCTTAAGCATTTGTACCGGATTAGCCAGTTTTGATCTTAAGTGAATCTAAAAATGCTCATTCAATCGTCAGGGGCATTTGGATGAAATGTGGGGTCTGGCCACACACCCCTCTCAGAACATCTTTCTTACCTGTGGAAATGATCGTCTAGTGTGTGTGTGGAACGCAGAGGACCACAAACTGGACTGGTGCACAACACTAGAGGTCAGAGAGGTCACAGAAAAATTGTAACTGCAATTTAAGGCAAACTAAGGGTATGTTTACCTGGCAACGATGTACTAAAAACGGAAAAGTTTTTCAAAGGTTTCATGTACAGACGACAGCGTTTTAAAAATGATCCCCATTCACATGCTGTGTTCATGATGACATTTTATAAAGAAACACTACGTGCCTATAAACACATAACAAACATGCGCATTGTCACCATTTTCACAATTTGGTGTTTTTCTTGTTTACATGGAGACGATAATGGTATCATTTTCAAAAACTTGTGCTTTGAAACCCGTTTTCAAAAGTGCAAATTTTCAGGCACCCAAAACGCTTTTGTTGTGTAAATGAACGGACAAAACACATAAAAAGTTTACCATCTTTAGTTCAAAATGGTGTCATGTAAATGCCCCCTAAGTATTTTTTTTTTGTGTGTGTCACTGGCTTTAAACTACACTATATACTGACACTATTGGCATGGATGCTGCATGATGCAAAAGAACATCGGTTATCGGTTAATAGAGTAAAAATACTTTGTTTTTATATATTTGTCACCCTTTATTGCACAAAGTATTTGATAATATGGGTGTTATTGAATTATAGTAAACAATATTATTTGGTCTTGTGAACATACTTACACTACCATTCAAAATTTGGGGGTTGGTAATATATTTTTACTGTTCAAAAGTTTAAATTTTTTTAAACAAAGTGCTCACCAAGAGTACATTTATATGATTAAAAAATACAATATACACAGTAAAATTGTGAAATATTATTACAATTTAAAATAATGGCTTTCTGTTTTGATTTATTTTGAAATATAATCTTTTTCCAGTTGATGGAAAACTTATTGACAAGAAATGAGTAGTGTATGTAGTAGTGTAAAATAGTATGTAGAATACAGTTTTGTCTACACCACTGAAACTCATGAGTATGTATCATTTTAAACATTATTGTCAATATTATTATTCATTTATTTAGGTGTAAAACTTTTATGTGGGAAATTTGTGCATATTTAAACATCCACACAATATTATCATAAATGTATTGTTATGTGAAAATTAATTTGGATTGAATCATTGATCTCTCTAGGAATCTGGTCTGTGTGCTGATTTCTGCCCAAATGGAGCTCTTGTCTCTGTTGGACTGAGTACTGGAAGGTAAAACATTTATTTACAGCACAGCTGATAACAATTACAGCTTTAGTTTTACAGTGAGCTTGTGAAATATTTCCTTTTTAATGGCTTTATGGTGGTTTTTAACTCCTTACCTATATAGATGGGTTGTACTGGATCTGCAAACCAAAGAAGTGGTGTCAGACCTGACTGATGGGAACGAGCAGTTGTCTGTAATGAGATACTCACCAGGTCAGAGGTCAACAAAATCACTGTATCTTTATGTTTCTAGCTTGTTTGTGGAACGTAGGGCATGTGTTTTAATGTGGCTGCTTTTACTGCATGCGTATTGCTCTGCAGCTCTCATAAGCCTGTTTGCAATCAGTAACTGTTATTTTACTGCTCACCCAAACATAGATGGCAGCTTTTTGGCAGTTGGTTCCCATGACAACTTCATCTACATTTACAACGTCACTGAAGGTGGCCGGCGCTACACGCGATTCGGAAAGTGCACAGTAAGCAAAGCATGCTGGGATAGATTTGGGTCAAGTATCCTAAATGATGTAAAACTGTTTTATGGTTGTTTATAGTGGTTTATGGCAGTGTGTTTGTGTTAAAATGCTTGATAAGTCATGCAGATATAACTCTTCCCTAAATGTAACTTCAGGGGCACTCCAGTTTCATTACTCACCTCGACTGGTCCAAAGATGGAAAATACATCATGTCTAACTCCGGCGATTATGAAATTCTATACTGTAAGGATTGTGTGCTACAGAGACATATTCATAGAGGACAATGAGTAATATCATTTAAAATGCATTTGAATGTTTATGTTTGTGTGAAAAGGGGATGTTGCAAGCGGCTGCAAGCTGTTGAGGAACCGGTTTGAAAGTAAAGACCGAGAGTGGGCGTCCTATACCTGTGTGCTTGGATTCCATGTCATGGGTGAGAGAAAACCTTTCATTTTTATTGTTGTTATCAGTGTTTTATTATTTTTATTTCACTTCTTTTTTTCTTTTTTTTACGCTGGCTGTTTTTAGATAAATATTTCTCTTTTAAATAGTAGAGTAATACTGTATAGCTGCAATAATATATATATATATACACTGCCGTTCATAATTTTGGGATCAGTAAGATTTTTAATGTTTTTAAAAGAAGTCTCTTATGCTCATCAAGGCTTCATTTATTTGATTAAAAATACAACAACAACAAAAAAACTGTAATATTGTGAAATATTATTACATTTAAAAATAACTGTTTTTCATTTGAAAATATTTTAAAATGTAATTTATTCCTGTGATGCAAAGCTGAATTTTCAGCATCATTACTCCAGTCTTCAGTGTCACATGATCCTTCAGAAATCATTCTAATATGCTGATTTGCTGCTCAAGAAACATTTATTGTGTACAATTGTACAAAATATTTGTGTATGATATTTTTTTCAGGATTCTTTGATGAATAGAAAGTTCAAAAGAACAGCGTTTATTTAAAATATAGTCTTTTGTAACATTATAAATGTCTTTACTGTCACTTTTGATCGATTTAATGCATCCTTGCTGAATAAAAGTATTAATTTCTTTAATTTCTTTTTTAAAAAATAAAAATTCTTACTGACCCCAAACTTTTGAACAGTAGTATATAATGTTACAAAAGCTTTGTATTTCAGATAAATGCTGTTCTTTAAAACTTCCTATTCATCAAGGAATCCCGAGAAAGAAAACAAAAGTTATTAACTGTTATTAACAATGATAATAATCATAAATGTTTCTTGACTGGAGTAATGATGCTGAAAATTCAGCTTTGCCATCACAGGTATAAATTACTTTGTAAAATATATTCAAATAGAAAACAGTTATTTTAAATTGTAATATTAATATTATAATAATAATAATAATATTACTGTTTTAACTGTATTTTTAATTAAATAAATGCAGCCTTGGTGAGCAGACTTCTTTAAAAAACATAAAAAATCTTACCGATCCCAAACTTTTTAAAGTTTTTTTTAAAGAAATTAATACTTTTATTTAGCAAGGAATCAATAAATTGAAGAGACAGTAAAGACTTTCTATTCATCAAAAAATCCTTAACAAAAATGTTTTGAACATCAATATTAATAATAATAATTATAATAATTTGTTACATTTATATAGCGCTTTTCTGGGTACTCAAAGCGCTTTACATATAGTAGGGGGAATCTCCTCAACCACCACCAATGTGCAGCATCCACCTGGATGATGCGACGGCAGCCATATTGCGCCAGAACGCCCACCACACACCAGCTTATTGGTGAGAGGAGACAGAGTGATGAAGCCAATCAGTGTAAGGGGATGAATAGGAGGTCATGATGGACAGAGGCCAAAGGGCAAATCTGGCCAGGATGTCGGGGTTACACCCCTACTCTTTTCGAAGGACATCCTGGGATTTTTAACGACCACAGAGAGTCAGGACTTCGGTTTAACGTCTCATCCGAAGGACGGTATTTCTTGAGCAGCAAATCAGCATATTAGAATGATTTCTGAAGAATCATGTGACATTGAAGACTGGAGTAATGATGCTGAATATTCAGTTCTGCAATCACAGGAACAAGTTACATTTTATAAAATACAATTAAATGGTTATTTAAAAATTGTAATAATATAATATTTCACAATACTTTATATTTAATCAAATAAATGCAGCCATGGTGAACATAAGAGATGTCTAACTCTCTTTAAACGTACACTAACAATTAGCCCTCTAGTGGTTAAAAACAAAACTGCATGCATTTTGGTTGCGCTTTGGCTCTGTGTGACTGTGCGGATGAATATGACAATTCACAATAGATAATACTATACAATGAACTCTGTTAGAGAGCTATATATGGCAATTTATCTGTTCAATAAAATTTTAGCTGTTGAGTAATAAAAAAACCATATCTGTCGCTTTTAAAACATTTCAAATCCATCAGTTCTCGTCATCTCCGAAAAGCCAAGCCAGAGTTGATTATCATTTTATTATGAGCTCTGTCATGTTCTCTTATTGTCAGCAGACTCTCCTCTGTTCTGTTCTGTTTTTTTTTTTTTTTTTTNGTGATTCCCCGGAGGATGGAGATCTGTACCTTAAAGGATTAGTTCACTTTCAAATAAAATTTTCCTAATAATTTACTCACCCCCATGTACGATACCAGACGAGGAATCTATCTTATCTAGCGAAGCGATCGGTCATTTTCGAAAGAAAATATAACTGTATATGTTTTATAAACACAAATGATCACCTTGTACGTGCTTCCGCTTTCCGTATTCTTCAAAAAGCTTACGCTGTATGTCCTACGCCTTCCCTATTCAACTTACGGAACGAACGCGGCGCCAGTTTAGTTTTTTTCCGTAAGTAGAATTAGTTGTATTTTTTTTCGAAAATGACCGATCGTTTCTCTAGATAAGACCCTTTTTCTTCGTCTGGTATCGTACATGGGGGTGAGTAAATTATCAGGAAAATTTTATTTGAAAGTGGACTAATCCTTTAAGATGTAACTCATGAGTAGTAGTGTGTTCGCACCAGCTGCATGTGCAATGCAGTATATTCCACAGTGTAATGAAATTTAACTGTGTTGCCGTCTAGGTGTGTGGCTCGAGGGATCAGATGGGACAGACATCAATGCCTTGTGTCGCTCGCACAGTGAGAGAATGGTGGCAGTGGCTGATGACTTCTGTAAGGTTCATTTGTTCCAGTATCCATGTCCCAAACCAAAGGTCAGTCACTGCCACTCTCAATGAACACAGTCAATATTCATTGCGAGTCAAAGAAATTATCATTTTGGAATGGAAATAAACAATAAATCTTATTAGACTCTGTATGCTTAACATTGTATTGAAGTTTGGCATAATGGGCCAGATATTGTATGCTGAGTTAATTATTCACATATTTACTGTATCAGTTCCTGTGATATGTATAAAAAAAAAAAAATAAAATAAAATGTTTGCTTATACTGCTAGACATCAGTAATTTATTCTCCAATTTTTCTATCAGGCTCCAAGTTATAAGTATGAGGGCCATGGCAGTCATGTGACCAACGTTCGTTTCACACATAAAGACAGTCACCTGTTGTCATTGGGCGGGAAAGACACCTGCATTCTCCAATGGCGAGTTAAAGGGGCGGGGACTGGAGACCATAAGGAACATCTAGCTTCTTCCTCTACTGTCTGCTCTTCCTCCAGTTCTCCAGAAAATGGAACATAAACACATAGACGGATACCAGGAATCAAGAGAGCGAAAAAGGCATGAAGATATTCTAGGAAATGAAACGAGGAAATATCTTATTGCACAATCTGCTGTGACGTGAAGCGTTTGGAAGGTTATGCCAACTTTTGTGAAGCATGTCACAGAGTTTTACTATTGAGAAGTCAGATATAATGCATAGCTATTCACTACGTACATTTCTTCATGAACTGACGTTACCCTGTTGAGACTAAACAAATGGCCTAAAAAAGCATGTCAGAATTTTTTTTTTTTTTTTTTTAAGAAATGTCATATTGCACTCCAAAACCAAAAGGAAAAAATGGTAAAAATATAAAAAACCTAAAAAAATTGTGGTGGTAAAAGGTTTGATGAAAAAAATGTTTTATTTTCTTAATGCAAAAATAATGTATTACAGATTTTTCTCTTTTAATTTTGGGGCCTTAACAGTTATTGTGAAATTCACACATTTGGCAAATAATAATAATTCTCACAATAGTACATTTTTTGTCATTTCAATGCCTCATGAGAGAAGTATGTATTAAATGAAATAAAATAATCTCTAGTTTCTACATATATCATGCTTTCCTCTGTACTTCAAGTTTACATAGTGCTCGTTTACTTCATAATGATTTTCATATGCTTATTTTAATCAACTGCTGTTTTTTTTTTTTTTTTTTTCATTAAATACTACATGCATAATTGTGTGTCATTACATTATTAGCCATAAATCATGTGTCTCTGTGAAGCATTGTGTTAAGAGCAGCAGGATAATCATTGCTTTGTTAGCCATCAGGAAAATGTCCTCTGTCCAAAAGGCTTGTCTTGTATGGATCAAGTCAGCTTTTCTCAGCTTGTTAAACAATGTGAAATTTTTGTTATTTTTAATCAGTAAATAAATTTTAAAATAAGAATGTTTTTTGTCTGTGTGTACATTCAGTTTCACAATTAAATGTGATTCCCTGAAGTGCAGTGAAAGAGTTTTAGTACCACCAACGCCACCTAGTAAGAGGTTTTCTTTTTTCTTTTTTGAGACTGTGACGCCGCCTGTAAATCAACAGAGGGCAGTACTGCACCAGTTTTCACTGTCCTAACCTGATTCAGGCTTATGTTCCATGTGAACACTACTGATATTTTGAACGACTTGCTATCATACAAATATCTGCATAAAATATGGAAATTTAATTTTCAGTGTAAATTAAACGTATTGAAACTTTTATAGATATCGGGGTGTTTCGTCTCGTGAGCTGGTAGGAAACGGGTTGAATGAATAAATAAACTCTTTATTGATATTCTCAGGTCCATCCATAAATGTTCTTAGTACGCAAAGCAAATGTGCACCCAATTCTTGTGTATTACTAGAAAGTATGTATCGTAATGTGTGTGTGTGTGTGTGTGTGTTATTGTAATTCACAGGTTTCCAGTGTTTATATTATGTTATCCTTAAAAATATGTATATAGATCTGAAAACACATACACATATACAGTGTGAAACTGAATTACAATAAATCATGAAAAAAAACAATTCAAGGATTAATTATTTTGATATCGTTATATTATTTTAAGTACTGCTATAACAGTATGTGCTCATATACATATTAATTAATGTACATAAAATTCGTTATGATAATAATATTAATAAATCAATGATAATCAATTTAAGATATAAAGTGATATACGTCTCTCCACATTAGCACATTTTCATGGTGCTCCTCAGAAAAATAATATTTTACATGATATCTCAATTTAAAAAAAATTAAAATAAAAAATTATTTACGGGAGCTCAAGTTTCTGTTTTACTAGAGTTTGCCGAATGTGACGTTGTGAGCTTCCGAAGATGACGTTGGAGAAAGGGGTGCGTGCGCGCGCGCCCGTTTATATGTGTGTGTGTGTGTGAGTGAAACAGAGCGGAGGTGAAGAAGAGGAGGATGAAGCAGGGAGCGGAGGATGGGAGGAAGAGTGGAGTGAGAGAGAGAGAAAGAGAGATAGGCTGGCTATCAAGGGCTCGTGTGAAGTGTGAATGTCTGTGAGGGGCTTCGATGGGAGTTTTATCGCAGCGCCGAAACAAAGACGCGATTTTTTTACCATCCGGAGAAACATTGTAGCGGAAACTTTAAACTTTTACCCGCCACAGCGGCAGCGCCGTGCCGGGTCCCGGCTTTGTCTCGCGACGGGGGGAAGTACGCCAGTACACGCGAGGATACAAAGAACCAGCACCAGTTTTGGATACACATTTTTGCCCACACAACGAGGGAATCCGTGATTATTGTGTTTGTTTAGGAGAGTGAGAGAATGGCGGCCAACATGTACCGAGTTGGAGGTGAGTATTATTGTTGAGGCTAACACTAGCAGCAGGCTCGCGGGGGTTAGCATTAGCATTAGCGCGAGCGGCTGTTTCCGCCTTAGTTACAATGAGCGGAATCCCGTTGCTAAGCGAGCTAGGCTAGTTTCGTTACGGCGCCTTTTGGGTTAACTCGATTTTATTTATTCATATATGCATTAAAATTCACTTTTAGATTCACTTTTAGATTCACTTAGATGTATAAACTTGCATTGGTTCGCAAACTCTTCTTTTCTTCGTAGTTTTGGTTCAAGTAATTAGCCGCCGCCAGCAAATGAGCCAATTATGAGAGAACCCTGCCGTTAGTTTATTCACTTGTGATGCTTTTTACTCACTTTTTCAAGACTTTCATTCAAGTTTTTGTCGTACACGTTGGCTGAACTGTTCCATTCTGTCAAACTTCTGACAGCTGAAGTATATGGGAGTCTCACAGTACAGGATGCAAAGACTTTCAGTTTTGTCACTTGTTTGAAACGAAACAAAGCCAAAAAATTGTCCATTTATACTGATATCAGGAAATGTGGACACTTTCAACTTGAACCTAGGAAAGAGAAACGACTAATTCAGTGGGAATATGTGCAAATATGGATCGTGAATTATTGCTGTGCTCATACACGTGTAGAAGATGCGAATGTGATCTGAGCTGATAACAGTTGCTTTTGTTAATCCAGCTGCAGTTTTCTATATGTTTTATGCCCATTGTCATCTACTGTACACTAACATCTATTGTCAGTGATGCTCCTCACTGTGTATTGTAATGCAGTCTGCCTTATAACAATATTGCATGCGCGTAAACGTCATTACAGCAGCTTGACATGGTGACCGTGTACATTATAGTGCTTTTATTTTCTTAAATCCGGGAATCGGCCGTAAATAGGTCACGGCAATCAGGCTGTGTTGCTTTAGCAGATGCTGCTGATTGCTTTAATGCAGTTGCAGTTTGATCAGGCAGGGTTTGATGGGAAGACCTGGTAGAAAAACTCAGTTATTACACGCTTGTCAAAATGTATTAGAGTTTATCAAGACTGGGTTCAGAGGAAAGCGAAGTCTGCATCTGCTCACAACAGAACAGTCATTTAATTTTTTATGCAATTAAGAAACTAGTAATCATGCAACGTAGAATGGTAATTTAATGATGGTTTTTCATAGTTTGCCAGATACTTCAATGTATTTTACTGTGGGAGATTTGCACAGGTACTGCTTTAAGGTCATTGAACTTGACCTCACATTCTTGCCCCAAGCTTTTGCATCCCTACATTTCACCTCTGTGATCTGAAGCTTTGTGACTCAAATGCTGTCCCAATGTTGTTGTTTTTGTCTTTAAGCTTCCTAGAATGCATTAGTAATAGAACAACATATCAGCCAATATTTGCTGGACTTATATATTGGCCAGGCTGAATTATCAGTTAATATTTGGCCATTTTGAGAAAGTCGATGTCTGACTACTGTGTCTGCTTGGTCGATAACCAAAAGTGTTTAAAGTCGACATGAAAAGAAATTTATATTTTCTAAATGCACGTTATTGATCTTATTGTGAACGATTATTCTGTGGAAAAATTGTTTTACCTCATTTTTGATAAATGCTATGTATTATTTATATATATATATATATATAGGCCTATAATTTAATATTATTACTTAATGAAAACAGACTTCTCTCTGATGACGTATGCAGGACTTCTCCAATCATTTAGTCCGCTTAAACCCCGCCCCTTTATTACAATCAACTTCAAGCTCACATTCAAATCTGCCTCCATCCAATCAACAACCATAGTTTCTTTTTTGTTTATCCTTTTTACGCTGACATACTTCACAATGTAGACGTAAATATCTGTCGGTACTTCTGTTACATTGCAACTTTATATTCTACCAGTAGCCTTGTCAATGGATAATAAATAGTTTTTTATTTTAGTCTTTATAAATGTGTAAAATAATTAATTTAAGTCTCATTTACGGTCAATAATTTGAATGCATATATTGGCGTTATATACCTGTCAACCCTCTCTCACACTGTGCTGTCTAGATATCATTCATTTGTTGTATTCCTCATTTGTAAGTCGCTTTGAATAAAAGCATCTGCCAAATGAATAAATGTAATCTAAATGTAGATATGCTTATTGACATTGGGCTTTCAGAGATCCATATTGGTTGACCACTAGAATACATGTTGAGACATCATCTTTGTCTGGTTCTCTTGTGCTCATTGAACTCTTGGTTTGAATGTCGCTCTCCTATGCAAACACAGCACACTGTTCAGTAGTTAACTGTAGCAAATGTTACTGTAACAGTAAGCATGGTGAAGGAAAGGATTTGTCCTCTTCTCTTTTGTGGTGCATTAAGTTCAAACAAGGCAAGATGCAACTGTGCTGTTTGTCAGCAAGAGAGAATTGAAGTGTTTCAAACCAGGACTATAATTGAGAAGGTTTTGGTTCAGTGAAGCTTAAATTGTTTATCGTGGGGTGTTAATTGAGACTTCTAATAAAGATGCAAAGAGGATACTTGTCTGGTGATGCAGACAGAAATTTCTGGTAATGTGCATGTGGGCAAATGCATATATCAGGTGACATTGTGTGGTCTGTTAAATAAGGGTCCTGCTCTATATGTGCATATACGGAGTGACACAGATATTTTTATCATATCAAACAACACAGTGTGCCCTATCATACACCCGGCGCAATGCGGTGTAAAAAAAAAAAAGGTTTTTTGCTAGTTTCAGCCCAACGCAGTTATCATTTTCGCGTCCTGCGCCACGTTGTTTAAATGGCAAATGCATTTGCGCCCATGGGCGTGCTGGTCTGAAAACGAGATGTGTTCAGGCGCGTTGCTATTTTGAGGCAACTGAAAACGACTGCACCATTGACAAACTCAAACCTGGTCTAAAGTCAATGGCGCAATATTTTTTTATTTAAAGAGCACGTTAGTAATATGTGCCTATAGGCGGTTGCACAACGTGCATACACTCTGCTTATTATACACAAAGGAACGCGCAGCAGCACATAAACATGCCAAATATTTAAAACAAAAGGATTACAATGTAAAAGATTATTATTGTGTGCGTAAAGATAAAAATGCTTTGGTGAAATTCCGTTTGTCCCGTAGATGGTCTGCTCGCACGCTTTAACCTCACATGCTTTTACCTCGCACATGAGCAGATCCGTTTCCTCACTTGAGAAGCGTTCCGTATTTCTGCTTGCAAATTCCGCCATGTAAATAGCGAGCGCAACTAGATTTAAAGGGAATGGGAGATGAGACTCTGGTTTATTGCACGTTATGCCCAAAACACACCTATTGCTCATTAAGAGAATAGGGACAACCCTTTTAGACCATGTACCGGGTGCGCCGACCATTTTTCCTGTCTTTAAACTAGCAAAAGTGGATTTGAACTAGGCATGTGACGGTATCAAATTTTCATGTTGTGATAATTGCTGAAGCTTTTGCCGCGTTCCAGGCAACCCGTAACTAGGGCTGGGCGATATATCGCATGCAATTGTCACATGCATTTCGTCAGTAAAGCCGGTTCCCTGATTACCGCTAAATCACCATCACCTGCTTTCAAATGGAGCGGCATTTAATAGACAGAACCGTAGTTCACTGACAAGCCACGCAATATCGCGTTCATTATCGAAGGCGATTCATCTGCGATATGAACGCGATATTGCGTGGCTTGTCAGTGATTTACGGTTCCATCTATTATATGCCGCTCCATTTAAAAGCAGGTGATGGCGATTTAGCGGTAATCAGGGAACCGGCTTTACTGAGGAAATGCGCGTTACAATCGCATGCGATATATCGCCCAGCCCTACCCGTAACCCGTGTTTTTCCAACCTTCTACCCGTGAAAGTGCACTGGAACAGCAGTCAAACCCGTGACTTCCCACCCGTGAACTCGTACTAGATCGATGTACTCCCAGTTACGGGTTCTGACGTCACATAGCCCGCGAAACAACAATGGCAGCCCTTACGAATGCGGTGTTTATGCAAGTGCACGGTAAAATAAAAGGTATAACAGCTTCTCTTGCCTTATGCGCCGTTTTCCTCCTCTGTTTCCCTCAAATAAGCAAGGAGTAAGCACCTTTAACGATATAAATAATTGTAAATGAGCAGCCCCGTATGGTCCGCCATATTGGCTTGTTTACAATTTTACGCATTTTGGCGTGATTTTCCTGGAACGCTACAGAGTCGTGATTTGAAGTCGTGACTTACGGGCTCAAAAACCTGCCTGGAACTCAGCATTTTATCACAGTATTCGGTATTATCACGATATTGAAATAAGTTGCAAAAAAAGTGTTGTCATGGTATCTTATAACAATCATTCTGAACATTTAAATACAATAATACAATACACAAAATTATAAAGTAAAATGTTTCAAACAGATTAAAGTGCAAAAGAATTATAAAGAACAACAGGTAACACTTTATAATACGGTCTCATTATTTAATGTTAGTTAAAAAATACAACTGATCATTGTTAGCTTTAGCTCAGGTTCATCAAATAATAGTTACAACTTTTGATTTTAGTAATGTTATTAAACTTTAACTAAGAAATTAACTTTTTGCAAATACAAAAACTGAATGGCCATTTTAAATAGATGCTTTGATTACGGGGTTTCCGGGGTAACCGCTGCATTTCTGCTGTTCCATCAGCGCCCTCTGCTGTCAGAGAGTGAACATGCACTTTCATTCAGCACTTCTCCTTCACTTGTTCCACCATGTGCTTCTTGTGCACATAGGGCTTGTTTACATCTGAGTGCCGTTCCTTTGATGCAGATTACAGCGGTGTTGTGCATTTTATACAGTTGATGGGGAAAGTATTCTGAAATTGTATTATAAAAATTTTAATAATTCATAATAAATAATTATTCATGGTATTTTGAAGTGCCCACGATAACAATATCGTGCATATTCATTATCGTGATGTATTACCGAATATTGGCACATGTCTAATTCAGATATGCCCCAAGTGCACTTGCGCCATTCGCTTTAGACCATGCATGCACTACTAGACCATTTAGTTTGCGTTTTTCAATGCTTTACACTAGTGGTCAAGCAGTATGGGGTTAGTAAATGGCCATTTTTGATACAAGAGCAAAGCAGATGATTTTATCCAAAGCAAGCAACTGACATTGCATTCAAGTTGTACATTTTATCAGTTCATGCATTCCCTGAAGATCATAGTGGCGTTGCTGACACTATGATCTACTGTTTGAGCTAAAGGAATGTAATGGTAATACATGAAATGCATATTAAGGATAACAAATGAGATGCATACATGTGCTAAATTGAAATGAACACCTATTTTACACTTGAGAGATTCTCAAAATTCACTAAAATATTTGGAAACAAGAATGTTCACTGTCCATTCGCAGGACTGATCTTAAAATGGTCAAATGAAGATCGTGATTAACTTTGTTTTTACCCATCCCTAGTGACAACCAAGTAAGCAATTTGTAAGTTGAAATTGTTCTCCTCAAAATGTGTAAACTCATATAAACCTAGTTCAGATTTTTCAGCATCCTGACCAGCCCAAGTCAGCAACACTGGCTTAAAAGATGTTGTGAGTTTAAAACAGGACTGGATACATTTCTCTGACCAGTGGCAGAGCAGGGAATTGTTCAGGAAATCTGTTTGAAAACCACCATTTTTACTATTCTGTTTAGTGATGCTAGTAACACCTATGGGTTACTTAGACCACTATTTTTGTCCCGGTCAGTATCCCCAAGCCTCAGTGGATTTTTAGGTGTCTCTGAACACCAGATGCCATAAGCTAACAATATAGCACATCCCTGCTTTAAGAGCAGATGGCTAGACCCTGTTTCTCCTTGAGGGAAATTATTGATCCATGCAGCTCAGTCTCTCCTCACTGTCTCTCTGATTGATGAAGCTCATGAACTTGGGAGAGAGACCTCCATTTTGAGGTGTCCCTTGTGGCACGGCTTAAGAACATGGCTGAGTAGAGGCGAGAAAAGAAAGCGTTAGTCTGATCAAAGATCAACGTCTACCAGAATGTCCAGAGCTGACCAGCTCAGACCAGAAGAGAGAGTTATTACATAACTGAAGTGATGTGTTCAGGGTACAGGCTGTTGACCGTGCCTCATCGTATTTGCTCTCAATATTGATCCATACCAGTACTCATGTCACTTTCTGTATGATTATGGAACTCTTACATAATAATGAAATTTGATTGTTTTTGTTTAGTGATGGAATCTGCACTTTTTTTCTCCACATCTTTGGATTTGAATAGAGTACTACTTTCCTGTTGTTAGATAAAAGCATTAATCAAATCAACTATATTATTCCATATATGAAAAGGGTTGTGTAGAACTTCATAAATAACATGTGTTCCTATTAGTTGGAATTGGAATGATCATTAAGAATGCACAACATATCGGAACCACATCACTTATCAGCCGATATTATAGAACTTTTTTTTATTTATTTTTTTTATTGATCAATATTGTTCGATATTGGATATTTAATTGTCATGCTCATTTCCCCTATTTTTCCGTTTGGATTACATTTGCTATAATCTAACGCACACTAAAAGTTAAGTTGTGTCCCAACTGATGCACTTTTATATATATATATCTCTCTGGAAAAAATTAAGAGACCACTTAACATTGATTTCTGAACTTGGAGTGGTCTCTTAATTTTTTCCAGAGCTATATATATATATATATATATATTTTACACACACACACACACACTTATACATGATATAGTTATGCATTATGCTCAACCGTGTAGTGTATGAATTTCTAAGGTTATTTTAACACTGGAGTCTGAAAGCCCCTCCCCCTCTGCTATATAATTAAAGCTGCCACAGTTGAGTGCATGAAGTGTCTAACGTTCCAAACTTCTTCTTTTTGTCGGTTAAGCGCATCATCCGAATATTTAAAGTCCACATTTTCTTTTGGAAATTTTAGTGTGAACACACTACTCGCATTTATACTACAAAACGACATATTAGAATAGTGCACAAGTTTGCAAATTGGGTAATTATAGGTGATTATAAATAGATTTGTATTGTTTCATTGTTCACAAGTTCCAAATTCCTCAAACCTCATTGTTTGCAATTTTATATATATATTTTAGTAATTTACATAAATTCCCATAATTGATTGATGTTTAAATTGATCAATTAATGATCAATTCATTGATTGTTAACCTTAAAGGGATAGTTCACCCAAAAATGAAAATAATCCTATGATTTACTCACCCTCAAACCATCCTAGGTGTAAATGACTATCTTCTTTCAAACAAACACAGAGTTATTAAAAGGTTAATTTAGTTTATAAAGTTTTAAATATAGATATTTTCAAGTTCAGAAGCTTGGCTTACAGTGAATATCAGTAATATGACCATCAATTAACAAGTGCTTTTAATTTTGCTGACATTAGAAGTGCTTCATAGCGTGAAAAAATTACTGCTTTACATGAAATGTCATCTGTAAAATCATTGTACATTAACAGGTAGACCTTGTCATCTAAATCATCATATCTTTATTTAGATTTGGTGGTCTCGAACGAGCCCAAACACAACATAAGACATTAAGACAATGCATAGATCCCAGAGTGACATGACATGCTGCTTGGCTAAAGTTATAGGACTTCTGAGATCCGATCGTGTCGCAATCATGATGCAGTGTTTTCCAATGTCATTTGAAAAGTTAAATCGGTGGAAACTAAATCTCGGGTGTTGTGGGTGGGTATGGACGATGTGTAGAGACCAATCAGACACTGTTTTACAGCTGGAGCATGCTTGGATTGGTTTGATTGCTCAGATTGACAGGTCTTGATTTACTGTACGCCATAGAATAGGAGCGTACAGCTGAAGCAGCGCTGGAAGATTGTCACTTATCAACCAGGGCTGCTTTTCTCAAAAGCCTCGTAAGGTAAGTTTACTGTAGCGGCAATTGGCGACTGGTTCTACAATCTACTTAGGCTTACGGTGGTTTTGGGAAATGCAGCCCTGGATCTTATAACTTGTCGTTTATTCTATGTTCTTTTATTGTTCCATTTACATCCCAATAAGTAGTTATTTTGTTAAGTAAAATAATTTGTTTTGTAGTTTTGTTTTTTTTTTTGTTTGTTTGTTTGTTTTTTTGGACCCTTGGTTAATTATGTTTTGAAATTAACAGCTAGCCTACCTAATCTATTGCATGGCTTGAAGACATTAATACATTTAGAATACATAACTATACATAAGAAATGATCTGTCACTTACTGTTGGTTTCTTTTGTCTACTGCAGATTATGTGTATTTTGAAAACTCCTCCAGTAACCCATATTTGATCCGCCGAATAGAAGAACTCAACAAGGTGAGTTTTGGAACATGTTCTATCTAATCACTTAACAGTCTTAAACCTCTGGTGTTGTTCAGTCATTTTAGACCAAAACATTTTATTCTGGAAATTAAAAAAATCGCTACTTCATCGGAATGGTACATGACAGTCCCTATGTGACTGCCCCTCCGCCCTAAAAAATTGTGGACTTGATGAATGGGAAACAGGCAAAAATATGAAGAAAAAAAAACAGCAACGAAGGGGTGGCACTCTAAAATATCAAGAGTGCAAAATAAACACACATACAGTATATATGTGACTAACACAAAGCAAGTGTTTAGCAAATGTGTGAAATGAATGAATAGTTCAGCCACAGTGTAGTAAAAAAAAGGTGAGCAAGGAAGGGGTTACACTCTAAAACATTGAGAGTTTAAAACTATCACACACAACACACTGTCATATACACACAAATGAACTGGTGTGGCTGAAACAATATGGCAAAATTGAGCCAGAAGACTAAAATAAGAGGTTGAAATTAGGTTATTATAGCTCTGATAAAGCATTCCTGTTCATTTCAAAGTTACATTTTTGTTTAATTTTTGATGTTATGTGTAACAAAATGTCTTTCTCTATGTTCAGGTTTGACTAGTAAAATTCATGCAAAAACTGACACTTCAAATCAACATTTAAAAAAATAATAATAATAATCTAAACCTTGACAAAAAGTAGTCTTTGAGAATGTCTAAATATATCCAAATCCACAACTTAATAAAAATAAGTGTCTAAAACAACTAGTGAATTTATAAGCTTTTTTATATAGAGCGCTAAATAGTAATCTAGTGGTTACACCATGGCATTACAGATGTTTTTCTTTTTTTACTCCCACCAGATGGCATGGATTTGGATTTTAAAGGCATTGTCTCTATTTTAACATGAAATACAGCTTTATTTGAAAAGTAATTAAAAATATATATATTTTCATTGGGGAAAAAATTATAGTTGTTGCATAAATATTAATTAGTACCATAAAATTCTCTCAAAATACAAAATAAAAAAATATATTCTTGAACAATATATTACATTGATATTACTGAAAATAAAAAAGTTACATTTCAGGTGTTCAGTCTCTTTTGAGACCCGCAAATGAACAATACCAAATGAAAAGGGTTAAGGAAAAGCAATATTTTTTTTTTTTTTTTTTCCTTGATGCATGCAGGTTTTTGTTGTTTCCTTTTGCTTTAATTTGACCATGAGCTATTTTTGACCAGTATGACACCAATATTACAGCATGCATAATGAATTTGATGTGTCACCATTCTTACAGCCTAGAGTCAGACTGATTGTGATTGGTTGGGGCTTTTGATGTCTGCCAATCATTTATCATACATCATCAATTGCTTGTGCAGAGATTTGAACAATACACTGAACATGGATGATTGACATATGCCAGCTCTCTGCTAATGCATTGTCACTCATGACAGCGTAGCAGACTGTCTCTGTCACCTGCTCCCCTCTGTTGTGCATTGCTAATGCTCAGCCATCATGCTGTTGTCTGCCGATGCACGCTGGGTTGTTTGAGATGAAGACCCAGCCGTAAGAGACTTATATAATGCTGAGAATGACACAGGCCTGTTTCCTGGAGCAGGGATTAAAACACTTTTATGTAACCTCAATTTTTAAGGGCTATGAAGCTCAGCAGGACGGGTAAACTAATGGAAGTGGTGTCTTTGTTCAATATGTATACATGTTAGTCAGAATTCAGTTTTGTCTTGAATAAAAACAACTCTAACCCACACCGTGTTGCATTAATGAGTAAGATTTCCATATAGAGTGGTTCATTTTCAGTGCCGGAAAATGAGTAGAAATGTAGTTATTAAGAGGAGGACCCACAACTTTTTACTTTGGTGCTTATATATTGATGCAGTTTCTTGCAAATCATAGACTGTGTTATTCAGTCCCACTTTGACTTGATGAAAGTAGTTCTCTTTATACTACAATTATGGGTTTTTACAAGCAAATGTCATGAAGACAGTAATAGCACTTAAGGTCATTATTTCACACATTGTATAGAGAAAATGGCTGAATGGTCTTTTTGTATTTAGTCTTTTTCACACTCTTTCTTGTTGCGTGTCTCCCCCAAGACTGCCAATGGAAATGTAGAAGCCAAGGTGGTCTGTCTCTTCAGGCGGAGAGATATATCTGCCAACCTCAACACTTTGGCCGATAGCAATGCAAGTGAGTACCCAACAGTTTCAGCCTTCTCTTGAGTTCACGTCTCGTCTTCACACTTAAGATGAAGTGTCACTATGTAGATATACTATTTGCTTTGAAATACTACCAGGATTTACTGCTTTGACGTGCACACTGGGAGCAGATTTTAAAGCACCAAACAGGATCAATCCAATGTATAATGAAGTCAAATTTGCATATTATATAACTATGCATTTTATAAATTTTGTCTTCTATCTGAATGAAGCAAATTATTTTTGTTGAACATGTTCAATAATTTTATGACCAATAACTAGTCTCAGAATTCATTTCCTACTCTGAGTTTGAGGGAAAATCTGTGGAACATTGCAGAATAGATTTATAGTCACCATTAAATCAAAATCAGCTTTTCCTTTTCTTTTTTTTTTGCAATGTTTATTATAAATGATTTATTTGTCCACATATCTTTTTATTTTATTTTTATTATTATTATTTTTTAAATTCATGTGACCTCAAAAACTTCCCTTCCTTCTCGCAACGTTATCTCATCTCTGATGACGTGCACCAGAGTGGAGTGGGACAATAACGGCAACCTTTCACTCACATGATATTGCAGCAGTTGGCAAACAACAATCCAGTCAATTACCAATGGACAAAATCAAGTCCCACCCTACTTTTCTTTTTTTTTTCTCTGTTTCACTTAGATATGCATCACAATAGGGAAGAAAGATGATTGCAATTTTTATTTCATGCCTACTTTAAATATGGTAAAATATCTTAGTGGAGCTTAGTGTACTACACTCTTGTATTGATCGTTGAGAGTGTAATCGAACTAGCCAAAATATTTACTAATTTACTAGTTGGACACACAAAGGGGCAGTGCATTTGTAGAATTTTTTAAAATGACATGCATTTCCATTCTTCAGAAATCTGTGGAGCATTCTGTGGAGTTCTGCAGGTGTACATGCCAACAAGTCGAAACAGAAGAACTTAGCAGAAGGACACCAATCTATACAGGCAACAAAACTAGATTACTTCTATTATAATTAGGGATGGACAAGATGGTTAACTAGTCACTCAACAGAAACAGAGAACTTAGCTGAAGGACACCAATATATATGGGCAACAGATAGATTATAGACAATTAGTGATTTTTGGGCAGTTTTTTTTTTTTTCAGTTCTGCGTTTATTCACTGAGAAGTTGCAATACTAAATTCATCCCCTTTTAAGTATTAGTAATTTTTAGACCTTAACTGGTGTGAATGCTCGTTAATAAAAATAAAAGGAAACTAATGCCCTCTGTTACGCGCTGTCTAGTTTCAATTGAACACCATCACATCCTATGCAGGTATTCTCTGTGAAATAAGAACACACTTGCTGATAACGACTGGTAAACCCTAATTATGCAGACAAACTAGTTGATAAGTCATACAGACAACCCACTTACTAGTTGATTTTTGACAAATGCTGTCTCATTTTGTAGGCTGCAAACTTCAGAGGTTGCATTTGTTGTGGCGCATACATCAAAGGATGTATTTATTTATTTTTTTTAATCATAAGGGCTTTTCACACTGCGAATAAACCAGGTTATCGTCATTCTAAACACTGCTTTTAACCCCCGGGTAAAGGAGCGTTTCACACTTGTAATTTAGATGCGGGATTAGCACCGCTTTTTACCCGGGGTTATGAAACCCTGCTCCGGAGCAGGGTTAGCACTTTTGCAATGTTAACTCCACATTTTTGCCAAACTTGTACAGTGTGAAACGATGCAGTGTTAGAATGTTACAACTAGATGCTAAGCAACCGACAACCAAACGTGTGCCTTAGGCCCCGTTTACACTAGTGTGTTTTCGTTTTAAAATGCACAAGTTTTGCTACGGTTATGCCTGTTGTTTACACCACGCCAGTGTTTTTGAACCTCGAAAACGGAGACTTTCGAAAACGTTGCAGAGCCCTTTTTAGTTTGAAAACACCGGAGTATCGTTTCAGTGTAAACGGACCAAAACGGAGACTTTTGAAAACGATTGCGTGGCTGCCCACATTTGCTCTGCGTATCCTTGACAATCGTGTAAACAATAACATGGAGACTGAACTGCGATCTTTGCTGGCTTTGTTGTAATTTTTAGCTGCCATTGTGCAGTTAAACTCTGCATTTTTAATACTGCAGCTGCCTACGCATGCCCAGTGTGCTTGAACTGTCAAGTGTCATGCGTTTTCGGCCATGTAGTGTAGACGGAGATCGTTTCTGAAATGCTGTGGAAACGCCAGTGTAGACGAGGATTGTTTTCATTTTAAAACAAAAATGCACTAGTGTAAACGGGGCCTTATATTCATGTGCTTTGGGCAGTCATGGAAACACTGCGCAGTTGGAGTGAAGAAGAGACCGCCTATAAAGATAAACCAGGATTTTATTTTCCTGGGGTTTAGAATGACCCAGGGTTAACTATTTCAAGTGTGAAAAGCCCTATAATAAACTTGACCGTTATTCCTAGTGAAGCCTACATTTTTATTTCTTGATGACTTTGAAATGTTGTGGTCAGTTTACTGAAATGAAGCAGCCTCAATGACGTATGTGTCCGACAAATGCTCCCTCCAGAGGATGCAGTTTTCGAAATAAGAGACCGTTAATATGTACATCCCCAAATGTATATTTATTATATTACAGCTGCAGGCGTTCCACATGTTTGATAAAGATGCTTAATATCACCTATATGCATGCGGCAGCAGTTCATTTATATGTAAATTCTGTGAACATGAACTGCTGTTAACCTGTCGTAATTATGTCAGTGCAGTGCATTTACCTATCCTTTCCAGAGTAGGGTCAGGTTTAGGTTGAGGAATTTATTGCATTGACATGGGCAGTTAGCCTTCAAATCCTTTGCGGTCATGAGAGGCCAGTGTCAGCTTGGCTGCCCGTTTAATACTGAACGTATCCTCCTTTTTATGTTGTGGCACTCTACAGCACCAACACTGTCCTGTTAAATAAGATCAGGGCTCCCATTTACATCACCTCCTCTTCTCTCTACCTTCTGCCCATCTTCCTCCTTCAACCTCACCTCCCNCCCCTCCTGAATGGGCTTCTCTGTACTTATCCTCAGCTGCCATCCGCCCTGTGCTCTCAGAACAAAAGAGCCTTCATGGGACCCACCGGGCCATGGCGCTCAAAGGGTTAACACTAGGTTAACACAGTCTGGCTGGTGTCTTTGTCAAAGACTGAAAGTGTTATTAAACGCATGCGTGTGTGTGTGTGTGCGCGCATTTGGCTCTGAGGGTATGCATGTATGATGGATTTGTCGTACGTGTGTCTTGAGTGCTCGTCTGCTTGTGTGCGTGTGTGTGTGTGTGTGTGTGTGTGAGAGTGAAAGAGAGCGA
>RJVU01042551.1:253954-340648 GCA_003731715.1 Anabarilius grahami
GGTTGTTGCTCAATGGGGGGATGGGTGCCTCAGGTTTGTTGCACAGGGTTTCCCTGTAAAGCTGGCAGGGACGCATTGGCCAAGGGGAGAGAAAGGAGGGGGCAGGGCCACCGGGGTGGCAGGAGGGGTTAATGGAAAGGGGTGTGGTCTGATTTCCCGCCCTCTTCTTTGACAGGGTTTCCTTAGGCTCCGTGCAGGGGTGGAGTCTGGTCAGATCGTCTGATAAAGTCCTGCCAAGTCTCCTCATCTTATACGAGCATCTATTTAAGAAATATCTGTATCACCATTGTAAACTGGTGTCAAAAGTAATGTTTTTTTTAACACCTGCTTTAAAATGGTTTTATTCCCTCATAAGTCAACAGATCTCATGAAGGATATTCAATTTGTTTCTGAATGAGTGTAAAATTGATTGCAACCATTACTAATAAACTAAAGTGATGTGTGAACTTTAAGATTTGGTCTGTGTGTTCTGAAAGGAAGTTAGTTCACATCAGAGCTAATTGAGGTATTAGCATCACACTTATGTTTGCGTGTGTGTATTTTAGGAGACTTTGAAGAGGAGTCCAAGCAGCCTTCAACGTCAGAACAGCAGAAACACCAGCTCAAGCACAGAGAACTGTTCCTGTCTCGACAGTTTGAGTCTCTTCCGGCCACGCACATACGGTAAATACACTCACGCCGCTTACAGACACAAACATCTCAAGATTGAATGATATAATCTCATCAGAACCCAGACTCGGGCTCCATATGTAAGGTATTTGATTTGTATTGATACATTTCTATTTATACTGTGCATTATTGTTTTTATTCAGAGGAAAATGCAACGTCACACTTTTGAATGAGACTGATGTTTTAACTAGCTACTTGGAGAGAGAGGTAAGTGTCCACCTGCAGTACAAGAGCACTCACTGTGTAGTTTTAAATGGAGTGTCACAAAGCTACCACAAGCCATAGCTGAGAGACAAGCCAAAACATGACAACTCTGTTAGAGTGACTCTCACAAAATCTGACAATGTCTGTCATGTTTTTACCTTTTTGCATTGCCATTTATTTTACTACAGTAAGCTCATTTTCATTTTAACACTCATTACTGTAATGCAAAAAAAAAAAAAAAAGTATTTGTATGTCATGATAGTATTTGTTGTATTTAATTTAATTTGTCATTTGTATGTTTTTTTTGTTTTTATTTCAAAAATAATGTATATGTTAACAACCTTTCAAAAGTTTGTGATCAATATGATTTTTAAATGTTTTTGATAGATTATGCTCACCAAGGCTGCATTTATGCTATGATAAATGCAGTAAAAACAGTAATACGGTAAAATAGTATTAGAATTTATTTCTGTGATGGCAAAGCTGAATTTTCAGCTAAATATACAGTACTGTGCAAAAGTCTTAGGCCACCACCACCTTTGTTGTTTTATCAATTTTTTTTTAATGACAATCTATATATTTTTTTTCCTGTGTCTTTATTAAGATACAAACAGAAAATACAGGAAATATGTACAAAAAAAGGTCAAACAAAACAAAATGTCGTCTTTAAGCAAAAATCTGTATTTATTGTGACCTCCTGGACTTCTTCCAGTTTCTCAAAGAAGAGAAACTGAGAAACTTGTCAGATTTTGAAAGTTTTCTTGGCCTTCCATTCCTTTTCCATTCCATTTAGGTTTAAGAGAGCTGGTTCCTGCTATTACTCAAATGTAAGGGGAGGTCACTATTGGTGCTTTTCCACTGCATGGTATAGCTCGGTACGAAATGGTACGACTCGCTTAAATAGTGCCACCTCGGTGGAGGTTCCAAGTGAGCCGTACCAATACTAAATGTGACGTGTAAACACTCCAGATCACTGATTTGTCAGAGAGAATCATCACTACCAGCGTCATTGGATTTGAAACACGAGACACCAAACCCGCTAGATTTAAATAGTCAATAACAGCCACCGCAGTATCATTTGTTCGCGAAATGACTTGCTTTAAACGACTGTCGCACGCAACTTGAAAAAAGAAATGGCTGTATCGTGGACAGTAGACGAGGTGCAGAATTGTTGGTAGACGAGGAGCGGATCCACGGCAGTAGAGGTGGCGCAACTATACAATCAGTCTATAATCCCACCCACTCTGAAGCTGTACTAACTGCAGTGGAAAAGCAAACCGAAAGTGAAGGAAGCTGTGCCGAGCTTTTAATACTGCATAATGTATTTTCTGGTTATATTTTAATAAGGAGATTGAGGAATAATTACATATGGTCATTATACCATTGCTAAAACATCTAATGGTGGCCTAAGACTTTTGCACAATACTGTATGTACAGTGGGTACGGAAAGTATTCAGACCCCCTTAAATTTTTCACTCTTTGTTATATTGCAGCCATTTGCTAAAATCATTTAAGTTCATTTTTTTTCCTCATTAATGTACACACAGCACCCCATATTGACAGAAAAACACAGAATTGTTGACATTTTTGCAGATTTATTAAAAAAGAAAAACTGAAATATCACATGGTCCTAAGTATTCAGACCCTTTGCTCAGTATTTAGTAGAAGCACCCTTTTGATCAAATACAGCCATGAGTCTTTTTGGGAAAGATGCAACAAGTTTCACGCCTGGATTTGGGGATCCTCTGCCATTCCTCCTTGCAGATCCTCTCCAGTTCTGTCAGGTTGGATGGTAAACGTTGGTGGACAGCCATTTTTAGGTCTCTCCAGAGATGCTCAATTGGGTTTAAGTCAGGGCTCTGGCTGGGCCATTCAAGAACAGTCACGGAGTTGTTGTGAAGCCACTCCTTCGTTATTTTAGCTGTGTGCTTAGGGTCATTGTCTTGTTGGAAGGTAAACCTTCGGCCCAGTCTGAGGTCCTGAGCACTCTGGAGAAGGTTTTCGTCCAGGATATCCCTGTACTTGGCCGCATTCATCTTTCCCTCGATTGCAACCAGTCGTCCTGTCCCTGCAGCTGAAAAACACCCCCACAGCATGATGCTGCCACCACCATGCTTCACTGTTGGGACTGTATTGGACAGGTGATGAGCAGTGCCTGGTTTTCTCCACACATACCGCTTAGAATTAAGGCCAAAAAGTTCTATCTTGGTCTCATCAGACCAGAGAATCTTATTTCTCACCATCTTGGAGTCCTTCAGGTGTTTTTTAGCAAACTCCATGCGGGCTTTCATGTGTCTTGCACTGAGGAGAGGCTTCCGTCGGGCCACTCTGCCATAAAGCCCCGACTGGTGGAGGGCTGCAGTGATGGTTGACTTTCTACAACTTTCTCCCATCTCCCGACTGCATCTCTGGAGCTCAGCCACAGTGATCTTTGGGTTCTTCTTTACCTCTCTCACCAAGGCTCTTCTCCCCCGATAGCTCAGTTTGGCCGGACGGCCAGCTCTAGGAAGGGTTCTGGTCGTCCCAAACGTCTTCCATTTAAGGATTATGGAGGCCACTGTGCTCTTAGGAACCTTAAGTGCAGCAGAAATTTTTTTGTAACCTTGGCCAGATCTGTGCCTTGCCACAATTCTGTCTCTGAGCTCTTCAGGCAGTTCCTTTGACCTCATGATTCTCATTTGCTCTGACATGCACTGTGAGCTGTAAGGTCTTATATAGACAGGTGTGTGGCTTTCCTAATCAAGTCCAATCAGTATAATCAAACACAGCTGGACTCAAATGAAGGTGTAGAACCATCTCAAGGATGATCAGAAGAAATGGACAGCACCTGAGTTAAATATATGAGTGTCACAGCAAAGGGTCTGAATACTTAGGACCATGTGATATTTCAGTTTTTCTTTTTTAATAAATCTGCAAAAATGTCAACAATTCTGTGTTTTTCTGTCAATATGGGGTGCTGTGTGTACATTAATGAGGAAAAAAAATGAACTTAAATGATTTTAGCAAATGGCTGCAATATAACAAAGAGTGAAAAATGTAAGGGGGTCTAAATACTTTCCGTACCCACTGTATATACAGTATTCTTGATTTATTAAATTCTTTTTTTTTTCTTTTTCCATCAGAGTGAGCACCTTTTGCTTGATTAAAATGAGGCAAGTGCATCAAGTGTCTGTGTTGTCTAACATGTGTTTGTTCTGCAGGACTGTTTCTTCTACTCTCTGGTGTTTGACCCAGTGCAAAAGACCCTGCTGGCTGACCAGGGGGAGATCAGAGTGGGATCCAAATACCAGGCAGAGATTCCTGACAAACTGGCTGAAGGTCAGAAGGTTTTTAATGTCTCTACACCTTAGTATTACTAAAACGTTTTTTAAAACAGTCCTTTTGATATGGAAAACTTGGACGTGATTCTTATCACAGTATTGCATTAATACTTCAAGTCCTTTGTATTGATATTTTCACCACACATTTTAGGAAAAAGTGCCTGTTGGATGTTGAAGGTCAAATTCAAAACTGATTAAGTTCATTAGTAAATACAATGTTTTCCATTTCATCAGGTGATTCAGACAGTAGAGTGCAGGAGAAGCTTGAGACAAAGGTTTGGGATCCTAATAACCAGCTGAAGGATCCGCAGATAGACCAATTCCTGGTAGTGGCACGGTTAGTATTTTAATTTTTTTGCTTCTTTAATATGTTTTTGTGCAGTAGCATGATTTAATTTGTTTCTGTTCATTTTAGGGCTGTTGGTACATTTGCACGTGCGCTAGACTGCAGCAGTTCAATCCGCCAACCCAGTCTGCACATGAGCGCAGCGGCTGCATCTAGAGACATCACACTGGTGAGAGAATGGATGCATTCAATCACTCTTCCTTAACTACACATAAAAGTGCATTCCTCGTTCATTCTCTGCTTCCTCACTCGACATGCACATCTGGCTAGGGTTAGGTAGGGTTGTCAAAACTTACCGGTGTCGGTACAAAAAAAAATTGACTGTGCCAGCATTTTTGTAGTAGTGGCTGTATTTGGTACCTGCTGATAGGTGCTGCTTTCAAACGCTCTCATTCGTATTTGTTTGAGCACTTTCTGAGCATCAAAGGTTTCTTTTTACAGTGTGTTTTTACAAGCGTTGAGCATTGATTGTAACACATCATATCTGTTGAGTGTGTGAACACAATGGCCAGTCAGATGTGCTAGTCAGTAAGTTAGTCAGCTTAACACTGCTAAAAACACACAATTTTATTATAACCAACAAAGTATAAACTTGATGTAAATAAAAGATTAATTGTACAATTAAGCCTGTTTTTTTGTATATTACTATTATAACAGGAGTTTTTGCAAGTGCAGAATTCAGTGAGTTTGCGCTTTACAGATTGACAGCCTTAGTGATTATAAAGGGAGGCTCTTCTCATGCTTTATTACCCCATTCACAATCAATACAAGTTTAGTTTTTCCTTTTCGTGATGTTGGTTCAACTTTGCTTTTTAAACCAGAAGAATGAAATACCACTTTCCCCTAATAAACATAATGAGTGCTATTGTTGTTTTCATTGATGTGCAACCTGTACACATCTCAAAAAATATGTTTTAGGGTTTCATGACCCTTTAAATGCTTGATTGAATCAGCGACTGTGATGATTGGCAGTGGTAACTAACTGATGAGACAAAACGGGAAAAAAAAAATGTAAAGACCTTATTTCAGCAGTTTTTGCTCTGGTACCGAAATTGGTACAGAGAACGAAAAAGATTTACTGGTATTAGTGCCGGCTACTGAAATTTTGGTACTGTGACAACTCTACATCTGACAGTGATTCACCCTGTCCTGTCTGTCTGTAGTTCCACGCTATGGACACTCTTCAGAAGAATGGCTATGACCTCGCCAAGGCTATGTCAACGCTGGTGCCGCAGGGTGGCCCGGTGCTGTGCAGGGATGAGATGGAGGAGTGGAGCGCCTCAGAAGCCATGCTGTTCGAGGAGGCTCTGGAGAAATACGGCAAAGACTTCAATGACATTCGCCAAGACTTTGTGAGTTTACACCACCATACTTGACCATTTGCTCTCGCACAAACTGCACTATATGGGAAAGTTCAAACAATTTAAATGTACATTTGTTGTTGAACTGCAGTTGCCCTGGAAGTCATTAGCTAGTGTGGTCCAATTCTACTACATGTGGAAGACTACTGACCGTTACATTCAGCAGGTACAAAACCTTGCATGCTTTTTTACAAACCGAAATACATTTTGATGTGAACCTTTCTTCATGTATATGCATGTGTATCTTAACCAAGTTACTTGTTTTATCCACCAGAAAAGACTAAAGGCAGCAGAGGCTGACAGCAAGCTGAAGCAGGTGTACATCCCCACCTAGTGAGTATTTAGTGTCACTGCACTGTTTGTTTGTTTGTTTGTTTGTTTGTTTGTTTGTTTGTTTGTTTGTTTGTTTGTTTGTGTTTTGTTGTTTTTTTAAAAACCTTTTTCTAAATACAAATGGCACAAATCAGTGTCTCTTTAGTTTAGTCTTTTTAATTAATAAAGGCACAAATCCCATGTAATTTAGAGAGAGAATTACCATTCAAAAGTTTGGAGTCGAAGATTTTTGTAAAGTTTTGAAAGAAGTCTCTTATGCTCACCAAGGCTGTATTTATTTGAACAAAAATACAGTAAAAAGTGAAATAAACTATTTTACGATAAAATAGCTATTTTCTGTTTTAATTTATTCTTGTGATGTTAAAGCTGAATTTTCAGCATCATTACTCCAGTCTTCAGTGTCACATGATCAAAGCAATCATTCAAATATGCAGGTTTGTTGCTCAATAAATATTTTATCAGTATTTTAAAAAAAAAAAAATTGTGCTGCTTAAAATTTTATGTAAAATACCGTGATACATTTTTATTTATTTTTTTAGGATTCTTTGATGAATAGAAAGTTCAAAAGAACAGGATTTATGTGATATACATTTTTCTTTGTAACAGTGTCTTTACTGTCAGTTTTGGTTAATTTGACTCATCCTTGCTGAATAAAAGTATGCATTTCTTGTTGTTTATTTATTGAAGTCTTATTGACCCCAAACTTTAAAATGGTAATGTATGTTAGTCTATTGTTGAACATAAAATTAACACAGCAAGAAAAGTAGCTATTTATGTTAGCTATTCTATTGTCTGTTTTCAAGATAATGGGTTTTTTTTCTGGTTGGTTTGTTGGTTTGTTTTTGCTATATGAACTCATTAACTTGTCAGACTCTTTCCTGTTGTATGTTTAGCTGTTTGAGAATCAAAATTTTGTTCTCTCCTTCAGCACCAAGCCCAACCCCAACCAGATCATGGCACCTGGAAATAAACCTGGCATAAATGGTGCCACCGGCTATCAGAAAGGCCTCAGTTGTGAAAGCTGTCATAGTGAGTAAACTCAAGTCACTGTACACATCTATGGCTCATATTTTGGCTCAAATATTCCTATACATTAAAATGAGTGTATTCATCAATTTGACTTGCTACTCCTCCAGCTGCCCAGTCTCAGCAGTGGTATGCATGGGGCCCTCCCAACATGCAGTGCAGACTTTGTGCATCTTGTTGGATTTACTGGAAGAAGTATGGTGGTCTTAAGACCCCCACTCAACTAGAGGGCGCCACAAGAACTGGCTCAGTATGTATACCCTGTCTTGTGTTTTGTGTCATGTTTACTGTGTTTTAAAATATTAAGAGTTTAATAAACATATACATGAATGTTTATAAATAAATATCTTGTTAGTTTCGTTCATCATCTTGCTGGCTAGTTTATTTCAGGCCAATCATTTTAAAGAGACAAAATGATGAATGGAGACAGAAAATTGCCAAACCAAACAATGAACATGATCCATCTTTCCAATAGGATGCAGCTCCACGGGGTCACATGACCCGCCAGGAGGTACAGGGCATGTCCCCATTTACCAGCAGTGCAGGAAGAGCTAAACTTCTGGCTAAAAATCGGCAGACCTTCATCCTGCAGACCACCAAACTCACTCGAATCGCCCGTCGGGTGTGCCAGGACATCCTGCAGTCCCGCCGAGCAGCCCGTCGCCCCTATGCTTCCATTAACGCCAATGCCGTCAAAGCAGAGTGTGAGCAAACACTTGTTGTTGTTTTAATCGGGATTTTTTTAAATTCATTTTATCTCCAGATTCTTTTTGACTGCCTCTTTTTCTCTTTTAGGTATGATAAGACTTCCTAAAGCAACAAAGAGCGCTATGAAGAACCGCCCTATTCCTCGACCGTCCCTCATCAATATAGTTAAAGAATTGGGTATGGCTTTAGCATTAAATCAACCAAAATATCGATATAAAAACATAATTTTAACAAATTAAATTACACAGATCACCTTTTAATAGTTGGAAAATGAGACACAAAAGGCAATTAAATTGTTTGGTACAGTGTTTCCTCAAATCACAGCAAAATATTTGAGAACAGATCATTTGATATGCTTCCTTTTTTTTATTTTGTTTTTTCTTTAGCTGTTCAAGCTCCTTTGAAACTCAAAGCACCACGAGGTGCTCCAACGCCAATCAACCGTAACCAGGTCAACCAGCCTCGGAGCGCATCCGCCCTACTGGGCAAGAGGCCCTTCGACAACGTAAGTATCTCGTACAAATATTTATTAACCTTCTCACAGTAGAAAATAGTGTACGGATCTAAGCGCTCTCATTGGTTACAGGCTGGAGGTCATTCTTTCTCCACCAATGGAAGGCCGTTCGCATCGGGAATGAGAGCAGCCACCCAGTCAGTCATTAAGAGACAGAAGGTCAGTCAAGGAGATGCTCCAAATCCTGTGGTGTTTGTGGCTACGAAAGACACCAGGTATGTTTCAAAAACATCTTATTGTCATGTGTTTGCCTTTTCCTGAGACTAATTCCATGTGTGTGATTCACAGAGCCCTGAGGAAACACCTCACTCAGGCAGAAATGAGGCGGGCGGCCAGAAAACCACACCTCCCGGTCAGAGTCAAACTTCCCGTGCCACCCCGGCCGATTCCCATACCCATCTTACCCTCCAGCACCAGTGAGCCAATTGTGTTGGAGGACTGAGCGATGTTCCAGTAGACCACATCCATTGCCAGAGCATGTTAAACCCACCATCATCAGCTTCGTCTTATGTCGTCCCCCCAGATCCCACACACACAACCACGCTCACGTGCTCGGGAAAATGACGTACCGCATACTCTTACACCAGCATACACCAGAATTCATAGCGTTTTACTCCCAGTGTTAAAGTTTAAGGGTTCGATGCCCTGCTGTCCTGTTGCTTTTTTTTTAATTGCAAATTCTTTTAACTGTGTAATTTAAAGCAAATCATGTTCATTCTAAGATGGTGTAAAAGCACACTTTATTTTTCTCCAATTCTGTCGTTATTTGTATAAATATTAACAGGTTTTTTCAAGAGTTTGATTCTTGTGTGTATGGAAAATGGGATTTAAATGTGTGAGGGAGTATGTCATCTTTTTACCATTTTCTTAATTTCTTAGGTTGCTTATGTTAAAAACAGAATCACCCTTTTTCATGCTATATAGACAAATAAATGACTCCTTTTATTTCAGCCAGTACTTGTGGTTCTAGCCTTTCAGGCCTAGCTGAATTGTTGAAAGATGGTATCATGGAAGGCATTACAGCAAAAGTATTGCTCGCGTCAACGGATCTGCAGTTGGGTTGGTGTTTATTGATGGCGACCTGGCTTCTCAGACACAATATTGTTTTTTTGTGAACATGGATCCAAAAATTCTGCAGTGTAGCTACTCCAGTCAGTGATATTTGAAGGTCTTGTCGGATTCTAGCTGAAAAGCTTGTCTTAGAATGAAAACACATTTTTGAGGAAGGCTTCTGGTTTTAGGAAAGTATTGAAGGTGTTCATGAATGTAAGGTTTGAGGTGGTCTCCTATAGGAGGTTGGATGTTGCAGTCAGTTTGGCCTGTTTGTACCTCAATAATTGAGCTTTTACCATAAAATGACATCATGAACAAAGCCATAAAAGTTTGTTTTCCACTTCTGCTTTTTTTCCAAACACGTTGACGCACTCGCATTTGTGTTATAATGGTCTTGTGGGCTACTGGGAAGCTAATTTTAGCAATTGTAGATAATGAGAGAGGGAAAAGATGTTTTTGGGTTTTTCTAGTAATGACTCGAATATAGGCTGATATTGATGCATACTCTTCCCCCTTATGATTTTTTTTTTTTTTTTTTTTTTTTTTTTTCTGTAAACTAGATCCATTGAGAGATGGAAAAGCTGTTTTGAGTTTTCCTAGTCATGGCTCAACTAGGCTGATATTGATACATATTTCCGCCTTATGATTAAGCTTTTTTCTTTTCTTTTTTGAGCTGAAAGGTTGGGCTTTTTGACAGATTTCCTGGCTTGCTGAGGTTCGTCGACACAAAATTTAATTGTAAATTGTTCCCCCCATTAGGGGTTTTGTAATGTTTCTTAAACAAATGGAGCGTGCACTGCACACTAAAGACACAAATAAATGTTAACCTGTCCCCTTTTAAGTGTCACCAGTTTTTTATGAAGGGGGTTTGTGACCCTACAATATTTTGGCAAAATTTGAAAAAAAAAATACATGTTAACATTGATCTCCATTATGGGAAAGAGTTGGGGGAGGGAAGACTGGTTGATTTTAGGGTTTGATTCAAGGGTGTGAAGGATTTCAGTTTTGTCAAATCAATGACAAATTTCTTTCAACTCACAACTCAGACTTTTTTTAATATTCCAGTGTCTCTGTATCCTTTAATGTATCTTGTGATAAGAAAATAAAGATTTTTTTTGTTTGTGGTCCTAAACAGGCAATTTTTCATCTTTCTTCAGAGCGATTACATGGGTATTGATTTATTTGCACTTGCAGTGGACCATGGTAGACGGCATATTTATTTCTTCGTGAATGAAAACAAGGCTTTGGCCAGCCTACACAAGCGTGAGACAGCGGAACGCAAACAGACATGTATACACATTATGGGGTATGAGCAAAAAACTTGTTTTCTGTATCGGTTGCATCACTTCCGGTCCATGTCTTTTGTATGGTCCATGTGCTTCCTTAAGTGAAGCCAAAGTGTCTCGATCGCCCCCAAGTGGCTGGATGCAGCATAGGTCATAAACCCCACCCTCTCCTTGTAATGTAATAGGACGTGAGGCAAACTAAACAGTCAAATTACACGTCAAATATCTTTTCCCAAAAACATGAGTAAAAAATTTGTACAGACAACAGTCCATATATATAGTCTATATTCAGGGTGTAGAGATACATAAAGTTTATAGACACTATCCATACAGACCGACTCAAAGTGTGTGTCAGAAACAGTTCTACAACTGTACATCTGACATTACCAAATACAGTACATTAAGACATCATGTCCACAGAAAACATATGTGTAGATGAAGTTTGACATCAACAGCACCATCTCAGAGAAAAAGATCCCTACGCTGGTGTCTGAAGATCTGACGCATCTGGCAGTGGCATGAATGCTGCTTCTGTAACCACTGAGAAGTCTTACAAAACCATTTCCCTCAAAGAATTTTCCAACTGGACCGTCATATGTGCAAATGTAGAGTGCACTGGACACCTGTCACTGAGGTCTGAACCAATGTCTTCATCGGAAATGAGTAAGTCTACAACATATATGACATGTAATACCAAACCACATGATAAAGATAAATAATGCAGTCATATAAAGAATCGAACACAATGCAGTTATTTTTCTGTCATTGTCAGAGTTGTTTTATAGTTCTAAATTTTAAATCCTTTTTAGTGAAAGACTAATCTAGGCTGTTGTGTCCTTGTGCAGAGAGATGGCAATGAACCAAGCCAAACTGAAGGAGATGGATATTACCCACATCCTAAATGCTGCAGTATACAAGGAATATCTACAATGAAAGATTGATACAAGGGCAAAATATTACCAAGACATGAACATCCCTTACTACAGAGTGCTGGTAATGGAAGAACATAGGTTTGAAATCAGCAAGGACTTATTCCCATTCAGAATTCATCCACAAGACCCTGAGTAACCCTGTGAGAGTAATAGCTGACACACACACTCACATTTATCATGAAAATGTATGAATATGAATTAGTTTTGAGTGTCTTCATTTTGATTTCCTCACATAAGGTGTTAGTGCACTGCATGGAGGGTGTCAGCCATTCCACCACAATTTTTCTGGCTTATATAGAAAATAGATGGACGAGGTTGTTTTGACACCTTTAATAGAATATTGCAGATCTTGCATTATCTCATGTCTGCAGAGATGGAAACAGACATATTTTAATACAAAGGAACATCACGTAATAAATGTTGACACCAAAGAGCTTACATTTGGAAATAATCAGCATAGAGAATATTTAAATGATTAAGAAAATCAATAACACGTAAAAGAATAATAATGTGAAATAAAGATTATAACGATGAATGATGATTAAATGAATACATAGAATTTATAAAGAAATTAATACGATTCTAAAAGACATTAATCAAAAGAATAAATTGAATAGGCTACATATGTCAATATTACTTTAACTAAGCTAAAATATCTAAAGAATGAAAGGTCATCTGGACCATGTCTTATTCCTTTGGTAAGAATGCTATCATGGCCATGACCTCTGCACATATATATATATATATATAAGCAAAGATGTCAAAAACTGCTTCATTAGAATTCAAATACTGGTTTGACATAAGCAGCCTCTTCCAAGAGTTGGGCCTCGATTATGGAACAATCTGCCGCTTGAGATTAGAGTGGCACCTTCCCTATCCATTTTTAAGTCACTTTTAAAAACACACTTGTTTGATCTGGCCTATAATATCTCATTCTTATTACATTGTATCATGGTCTTGTTTATCTGTCATTTCTTTGGTTTTAAATTCATATGTTTTATGCGTTTACGGTTTGATATTAAGGTACAGCACTTTGGTCAGTCTTGTGGCTGTTTTTAAATGTGCTTTATGAAAAAATTAACTTGAACTAGTCCTAGACTAAAATGCATGTTTGAGCCATTTTAACAAAGCAACCAACAGATCTTAAAATATGTCAGTGCCATTGTTTTGCCTCAAGATGTACACCAGTAGGCTATTTTTTTTCCTAGTGAACGTTTATAAAAGCTACTAAACTGCCCTAATTGAAGGGCCTAATCCTGGTTTAGGCTGAGCCCTGTCTGTGGCCTGTATCATTTATCACCATAAAGCTGCAATGAAACAATATGTATTGTATAAAACGCTATATAAATAAAGGTGACTTGACTTAAAATAAGTTCAGAAGGATATGCTTATTGTGTGCTGAGTAAATGTAGGCCTACATCCTCATCTTAAACCTCACAATAAGCATAATACAAAGACTGATCTGCCCTTCACAGACAAACGCTCAATTAACAGCTCGAGGTGTGATGCGGTAATTGATACAGGATGGGTCTTTGTGTATATTCAGAGATTGACCTTTGAAGTCGGCTATCAAGCTACTTGTCAAATGTTTATTCCAGTAGAGCCTACAAGTACAAGGCAACGGCAATATCCCAATTTGATCAAATTCAAAACACCCGCAGCAGACAATCGCATCATCGCTTCACACTGGTGGTTCCAAATTAGATTGACGGCCACAAAGTCAAACCTGATTGGCTGATTTGAACGTTCACGATTCACAGCTGATTCACATTTTAAAGGGGACGCGGGAAAGGAATGCTGTCATCTTTAAAACCAAAGGGCGAACTGTTGTCGTTACGTGGGACTTGCCAGGCACAGGGTTTAGTCCGCGTCTTTCACCTGGGATAAGGCAAGGCAGCTAAGTGTTTGTCCAGAGTTCAGTCAGGTGTCTTTGCTGCTTTAGCGTCACTTTTTGAACGTTAAATCCTGCGTTTAGTTGAGCTGCTGTTGAGTTTTGCAAAGTAACAGTTAGTCCAAAAACGCACAGCGATGTTTGAGGTAAGTTGTTTATTTGTTTTTAAGAGAAATTGTTTTTTTTTTTTGCTGCACTTTTGTCTATTTATTACTAAAAATGGCATAACGGCAATTACTTTATAGTGCATTACACCCTAATGCACTACAAAGTAATTGCTGTAATCACTTGCCTTGAAAAAGTAACGTAAGGATTACACTTAATTTTCTGTAACTTGGTTACTTCTGATGCAAGTACTTTAAATACTCAAGCTTTAGAACAACTTGCTATAAAACAAGTTGACTTAACAATCAATTTCATGTCTAAAGTTAAAATGTTTTAAATGTAACCTCCAACTATTACGGTCTCAAGTATTTATGCAGTTATAATTTTGGAAGAATTAAGAGCAGTTTTGTTCAACTGGTTGAGGTTGACATTGGATTAATAAAATAATTAGAAGTAGTGCAATTATTAAGAGTAAGTTATCTAATTACACTGAAGATCTCATTTTTAGAGAATGTAACGGTAGTTAAGACTCCCTTACTACTAGTGATTACAACTTCTAATTGTTAAAATGCATGCCATGTTTTATAAAAATGGTTTCTAGGCAGTTGTAAAGTTCTAAAAAGCAACTTTCTCCCTCTTCTAGACCAGTCAAGATGACCTGTTTCTGTTCCCCACCGAAGGCCAGAATGAGGCTTTCTTCCCTGAGGCAGAGGGTTTAGGGTGTGGGAGCCTGTCCCTTGCCGAGGCCTTGCTTCCCTTGGTTGAGTCTCCATCACCCCCAGTGACCCCCTGGCTCTGCTCCACCCGCTACAAGACCGAACTGTGCAGCCGCTATGCTGAGACGGGTACCTGCAAGTATGCCGAACGCTGCCAGTTTGCCCACGGCCTCCACGATCTCCACGTACCCTCCCGCCATCCCAAGTATAAAACCGAGCTGTGTCGTACCTACCACACCGCCGGCTACTGCGTTTATGGCACCCGTTGTCTGTTTGTGCACAACCTTAAAGAGCAGAGGCCCGTCCGTCCCCGGCGCAGGAATGTACCGTGCCGTACCTATCGTGCGTTTGGGGTTTGCCCTTTTGGCACCAGGTGCCATTTCCTGCACATCGAGGGTGGCTCTGAATCAGACGGTGGGGAGGAAGAGAGAACCTGGCAGCCTCCGTCACAATCCCAAGAGTGGAAGCCTCGCGGCGCCCTCTGCCGCACCTTTAGTGCTTTTGGTTTCTGTCTCTATGGCACCCGTTGCCGGTTCCATCATGGGCTTCCTAATACAATCAAGGGTCTCAACTTGAACCACACATCCTGGCCTCCTCAGATGACCAACGCGGGATCTCTTTCGCCCGACTCTGAAATGTGTTCACCATCTCTGCCTTCCTCTTCCCCTCCATCTGCTTTGGCCTCGCCTGTGTTCCCTGATGGATCTGGTCCGATCACGCCACCATCAGTAGAAGCAGTGGCCAACAATGCCTTCACCTTTAGCAGCCAACATCTGAATGACCTGCTGCTACCTCTGGCCCTTAGGCTCCAGCAGTTGGAGAAAGCTGCCAATGCTAGTCCTCAAGATGCAGTGTGATGCCTGTGGCTGGGTGATCCCAGAAGTTAACTGCAATAAGCTTTAACTGTGACTGTCCTGTGCCAAACTCATATTTAACTTGTTTTTATTAGTAACTGTGTACAGTGTCTCTTTGCAACTTATTTTTAACTGCTTTTTGAGACTGATTCTCAAGTGTTTTTATTTTCTTCAAGTCTGTCTTGTACTTCAGAGGCCACTTATTTGACAGACTGAACGAAACCCCTTAAGTGTAAATTGAGACTTTATTTTACTGTTTTGTGTATATATGAAGGATTGACTATGAATGTTTCTAACCTAATGATTTTTAAACTAAATGACCTAAATTATTTTAGAAACATCAGCATCCTTGGATCTCAATAAAACTTCCTAAAAGGATTTGTGCAAATGTCTTTTCTAGTACTATTACCTTCTGACAAATGGACGGCATTTGAAAGCCATTTTATCTAAACTGTCGTTCTTGGCATGTTGGCATGAAATACCATGAAAGTTTAGGTAAGGATTATAGCCACTTCTAACTAGTTTTCTTGATTCGTAACTTCTAATTTTCATGCAGTGGCAGAAATGGCCAGAAATTTAATGTAAGGATGTTATCGAAGTTAGGGGCTTTCAAACTTTGACACCTGGGACCCCTCTAAAGGTGGCTGTTTTCAATAAAGTGAATTAAATTGAGTAAAAATTGACCTGAAGAGAATTTTAACTAGAACAAACAATTCTAAATTCTGATTCGTCTTAAAATCATGTCAAATTGAGTTACTTAAAATATAGCTGTGTAGCAAGTTTTTTTTTTTTTTTTTTTTTCCCTGAACTTTNTTTTTTCTTCCCTGAACTTTCCCGCGGAGCACCTCAGCACAGTTTTGTGGACCAAACTTTAAATAATGGTTGGCTCGTTTCGGAATTTTACTAAGCGAATCGGTCATTACTGAAACGATTCAAAAGATTCGGTTGCTAAAGTGAATCAAAATCGCCGCCGCTAGTAGGAAGAATGCATGCGCATGCGCGAAGCTCATGGCCAATCAGGTGCTTCTCTCAAGTTCACCAGTGTGTTGTATAAACAGTCTGGAGAGCTTAGCTGCTTGTGCTAATATAGACACATAACGCTAGCAAAATAGAAAGTAACATTTATGAATCGATACGTCACGTATCGACAATAAAAAGGTACGGTGCATGATTTTTAGCCCCATTTTTGATTACAAGTGTGCTAAGTTAGCCTATCGAGGAGAATTGAATAGAGATTGATGCAGACGCATTCTTGTCGCTTCAGCTCTAAACCTTTAATGTACTTTAACAGCGTATTTATTTAGTGATCTCTCTAACGTGAAAATGACGGAGAGGGAGGAACGGCGCTTCGCTGAGGTGCCCCGGGAATCCATCAAACTGATGGCTGAGAGCACCGGAGTGGAGCTCAGCGAAGAGGTGGCAGCTCTGCTGGCCGAGGATGTGTGTTACCGCCTCAGAGAAGCAACACAGGTCACATATGTTTTCATCTTGGGTTTTATCATGCATTATATGTTACTGTATAAAGCTATCTTTTTGTTCCATGCAAACTTTTCCGTTCAAGTCACTTGCATGCTCACGTCTGTCATTTTCAGATGTTTTTGTGCATGCATTACATGTTCCATACATGCACGTGTCTGATTATTCTTTTAAAGCAATTCTGATGTGTGCTATTATTTAAGAAGGTTTCCATCTGAAGCTTTCATGACTGTTATTTGACATCAGCTTGAATGCTTTTTGTGTTTTACCTGCTTGTATACATCTATGCAGCTGTTTATTGCTTTAAAGCTGTGTGGACGTGTGCTACTGTACTGTCTCTAAAATGTGACATGGTCACTTACATGTCTGTGTTTCCAGCTTAAGCTTTTGTGGATGATGCATTTGTTTTTATTCCTCCAAAGCATTTGTAAGGAAAAGTCTTTGTAAACAATGTCAAACATTCTGCAAAGAAGCAACCAAAAGCTGTACGTTTGTTTGTCCCACTACAGAACAGCTCACAGTTTATGAGACATGCAAAGAGAAGGAAACTGAGCGTGGAAGACTTCAATCGAGCGCTACGGTGGAGCAATACTGAGGTATCTCTTTGAATTCATTTTTAATGTGATGTGAATGTGTTGTTCTTTGATACACTTTAACATATGGAGAGTACATGTTACAGACCGTTTGTGGCTACGGTGCGCAAGATGCCTTACCGTTCCGTCCACTAAAGGAAGGAGAGCTTTTCTTTGTGGAGGATCGGGAGATAAATCTGGTGGAGTTGGCACTTGCTACAAACATCCCTAAAGGCTGTGCAGAGACAATGGTTCGAGGTAAGGCAGGTATCATTAGTGAAATTTACTCAAATCTTGCAATTTTTAAAAAGATTTATGTCATGTGTTTTGTCTCATCGGCAGTGAATGTGTCATATCTTGATGGGAAAGGCAATCTTGAACCTCAAGGCACAGGTAAACCTCAAATATCTGAATTTTATTTATATGCCCCAATATAAACAAAAACATTACATACTATACAATACAGTATTGAAGAAATCTCAGAAAGCACATTAAAAACTTTACAATCATTACACAGTGTTATTCATTAATTTTAAAAAAATTACCATCATCATAATAGTATACTGTAAATATTCAGTATATCTCTCAGCTCTATTCTGTGTTGGTTTATTTATAACATGTAACTGTAAGGTACTGACGGTGTGTTTCTTGTTAGTTCCCACTGCTGTTCAGTCTCTATCAGAGGATCTGCTGAAGTATTACCAACAAATAACACGAGCCATTTTAGGAGAGGACCCACATCTCATGAAGGTACATACACTACCTTTCAAACGTTTTTTTGTTTTGTTTTTAACTGATAGAAATGTTTCTAGAGCAGCAAATCAGCATATTAGAATGATTTCTGATGGATCATGTGACACTGTAGACTGGAGTAATGATGCTGAAAATTCAGCTTTGCATCACAGAAACAAATATATTAAAATAGAAAACAGTTATTTTAAATTGTAATAATATTTCATTTAAAAAAACCTACAGACCCCGGTACATTACGGTAGTTAATTTTTTTCACTAATTAAAATTTTTAAACATTAAAATATACATACACCAGAGCACAGCTGAGACTGAGTAGTTTTGTTTTCTTTTGCTAGCACAATAATATTTTTCTTTGTCCATCAGGTGGCTTTGCTGGACCTCCAGTCCAATTCAAAGATCGCTGCCCTCCTGCCTTACTTTGTTTACGTCATCAGTGGGGTAAGTTTGCTTTGTCTAGGAAGTAAAAATGTCGTCATTCAATTTTTACCTCATATAGTAATGCCTTTTTTGTAACTGCTTTAAAAAATCGTGAATCTTGTTATATGACCATATTATAGTGTCATTGACAAATAAAGCTTCAAAACATTTTTTCCAAAACTGAGTCATGAACCAGTTTCAGTTTTTAAATAACATTTCATAAGTGTTTAAATTCATTTTTTGACTCTTTTTTTATGTCAGGCAGTACAAGCAAATATTTGTATGTATATACTATAGTTGTACCACCTGACATGGAAAGTGTACCAACCTACCCATACTTAAAATTAGTATTAGCATTAGTTTTTACCAGTATTTGGTCTACAGACCTTTTCGCTATGCCACAAGAATCATTTAGGGTCCTCTGGATGATGCATTATCATGTTTACTGTTACTACCTTATAACACCATATTTGCAGTTGTACCACCCTGACATTTGAGAATATACAAGTTGCTGGACAAAAGTTTTTCAATTATCTCAACAGCTTTAAAACTTTTTATATTTATACAATTTGTTTATATGAAAGTTTTCAAACCTAAAATGATGCCATAGTATTTTTAATTTTTTTATTATTAAGACATCATTTTAAATAGTTTTCTCATCTGTTCATTTGTTTGGACAGTTGCACCACCTGACATTTTGGGGGTTTAAGATAGCAAAACAAAATAATATGTATTATTTAAATGTACTAATACACAAAAATATGCATGTCATGTCATTGACCCTATAATCTATGATTTTCTCTTTTTTCTTTTTCTAAGGTAAAGTCAGTAAGTCATGATCTGGACCAGTTAAACAGGCTCCTACACATGGTGAAGAGTTTGGTGCAGAACCCGTACCTGTATCTGGGCTCATATGTGCGAAGTCTGGTGTCTAGTGTCATGTACTGCATCTTGGAGCCTCTGGCTGCCTCCATCAACCCCCTCAATGATCACTGGACCCTGAGAGACTACGCAGCCCTTCTGCTCAGCCACATTTTCTGGTATTTCTTGAGCTTCCTACAGTAAAATGAAACCTATAAAATTATAACCTTTCATTCTACAAAATGTTACTTTGCATTGAATCTTTAATCAATTTACCCAGTTCATAAAATTGGTCTGACTGGTGGTTTTTCCCACGTTGACTTGTAGGACACATGGTGATCTTGTGAGTGGGCTGTACCATCAGATCCTTCTGTCTCTGCAAAAAGTTCTTTCCGATCCAGTTCGACCTCTGTGTTCCCACTATGGAGCTGTAGTGGGTCTGCATGCTCTCGGCTGGAAGGTAAACCGCAGACAGCATGACACCCACAAACACAAATACACTTTTTACTACTAAATGCGCACTGTTTGTGTGTATGTGTTTGACACAGGCTGTTGAACGTGTGCTGTATCCTCACCTCCCTGCCTATTGGGCGAATTTACAAGCTGTGTTAGATGATTACTCTGTGTCTAACGCTCAGGTGAAAGCAGATGGCCACAAAGTCTATGGAGCCATTCTGGTAAGTATAGTACTTTAGACATTGACCATGGTGCATAAGTTTCTTTTCAGGATGTTGATATAAATTCATTGTTACATTTTGAAACGCAGTATGCTTTCTCCATGACACCTTCCATTAAAGGGTTAGTTCACCCCAAAATGAAAATTCTGTCATTAATTTCTCACCTTCATGTCGTTCCAAACCCGTAAGTCTTTTCATTCATCTTAAGAAGACAAAGGAAGATCTTTTTGGGTAACCAATCAGGTTCATTCTCATGTGTTACGCAGCACGTTTGAGCTTCCGGAAGAGGTTTGTTCTTGTGTGTTATTCAGGTTTGGTTATGTTCACTGATCAATGTTTACATTCGAGTAAAAGTCTAAATTAAAGGTGCAATATGTAATATTTTCTGTCCGCCAGAGGTCGCTAGAGGCCTATTCAAAACAAAGGCGTAGCTTGATGATGCCAAGTTTGAGCGAGGAATCTTGGGACATGTGGTCTTCACCTCAACGGCCGGTGGAAAAGAATTGGGATAGGACTCGGGAAGAAATCATGTTCATGGATGCGATTATTAACGTTACTGTAGTATGAAGCAGAGCAGGACCGAGTGTTGTGGGAGCTGAACGAGGCCGCTGGAGCGATTGCGCAACACATGCCGCCAGCATAAAACTTTTATTATGCCACAGTCGCTGGCGCCGCTTCCGCTTTTCCGGTAATGAGTTTGAGGTGGTAAAGACTCTGTTTATCATATTAGAATTCATTTGAGAGTGTTGAAAATGATGTTATAATGTTACTCTGTGTGTTCGCTCGGCGGCTGCTGTGAGACACTGTTGCACACTGCAGTAAGATAGATCGATTTTAGAATATCATATTAATAAATGATGGCTTGTGTTGATAAATGGCATGCAATTAATTTTAAAACGTATTGTATGATGGAGAAAATTCTGTATTACTGTTACTAAAAATAAAGCTGCATCTGATTATGCTCTGTTAGCTACTTGATAAAGTAGTGTTTTTCTCTGAGGCATGGTAAAGCATGGTACTCGCAAAAAATCAAGAAAATTAGACTAAATTAAGACTAAACATGTTGAGCTATATAACAATAATTTGTTTTCTATCAAAACAGATGTTCTCTTGCCTATTAAAACATGTAAATATTAAAGCGTCTTTGGTGTTTCCATGGTTTCTACAAAATAAAACCGAAAACCGAGGGTAACGCGGGTATGACGCAATTGACAGGCGACTCCTCACACGTCCCGGAGCCTTGGTTAAAATTGCAATTTTCTGACGATTTACAAATAGTTGCAAACATTTGGGATATTGTAAGTACTCAAGTGAACAAAATATATAACACTGGCCTAGTGGTTTTTGGATATTTTACTGCAAAATCATATCATATTGCACCTTTAAATCTTTTCATCAAAACAAGAGATCGATTCTCTTCAGAAAATTTGGACTAAACAGCTAGATTCATATGGATTAGTTTTCTGATCTCTTTATAAACTTTTTTAAGTGTCAAAGTGGAAGTTGCAAAGGCAGTCTATGAAAGGAAATCTGACAGCATTCTGTCATCAAAAATATCTTCATTTGTGTTCTGAAGATGAACGAAAGTCTTACGGGTTTGGAATGACATATGGGTGAGTAATTAATGACAGAATTTTCATTTTGGGGTGAATTTTACTGTAAAATAATAATATAATTATTATTATTATTATTAATAACTTAAAATATTAAACAAGAAATTTTACTATTGTAATGTTTCACTGTGATTCAGGTTTTATTTTGTTTAATCGTACAGCCCTACCTTCCATACAGCAGTCCATTATCCCAACCCTAATGTCTCGCATCCAAGCCTCAAGTGACCACTTTTTTTTCCTCCCTGAAGGTGGCAGTAGAACGTTTGTTGAAAATGAAGGCACTCAGTCTGACCTTGGCAACAGAAGGAGGTAGTGCCGCTCTACCGGGCACTGCTGCAGGGGCTGTCGGGTTCAGAGAAAACTCACCTGGCCTCAGCCCACCTCCTGAACCTCTTTCTGAACCTCCTCTTGGCATTGCAAGCCATCTACAAGCAGGTGGAGCCGGCTGCCCATGGGAAGAGTGGACTCCTGTATCTCTTCCTGCCATGTACTGTGAACTCTACTCCTTTTTTGGTGACAGTCTGGCTGTACGCTTCAGCACTGACCCGCCACTAGGTGGCGCCCCACCTGCAGGTCCCTGCCAACCACTAGAGGGCAGGAAAGAGCCAGCGAGTGTTGCCCCTAATCTTGAAAGTACACGCAAAATGCCCCAACTCACTGCCAGTATGAACATAAGCCCACGGCAAGATGGAAGCCCACGTACAGAACCACAACCGCCCAGTCTGGCTGCCACCGCCCCGGGGAGGTAAGAGCCAAACGACTTGAGTGCAGCAGTCAGGTTCTGGAAGTAAAAATCCTATTCATTTTCTCCATAGGGGAACTGACTGTTAACTGATTGTTAAAAACAGACCTGCTGTGAGCTATGAGGTTGTTAATCAGTATATGCTTTTGTTGAAACCATCAGCCTGCATTATTTGAACTTATTTTTAAAATAACCATGTTTAACAGTAGAAATCCTAGTGGAAAACTTGATCTTTTGCCCTAAGTCCTACCTTGAATGTTGCTGACCAATCCTACTTTAGCAAGTCTTGTCATTTAAAACTGTGACTTATCATTTTGAGTTGCGTGCATTTCTCACCGGTGGTCTCTTTTTGTCCCGTGTCTGCAGATCTCTTGCCCGCTCTTCCTCATCTTCCGTTTCACGTTCCAGGTCATCTTCATCACGTCCAGGACGTTCAACCAGCCAATCCCGAGATATTTTCCCTAAAGCCCGTTTTCCGCCACCTCAGGCTGGACCTCCCGCATTCGCTTTCATCATTGGCGGGCGGCAGATGGGACGACGCTGTCAGGGACGACGCTTCCAGACGAGCTTTACTCCAACTCCGCCTCTTACTTCCCTCCCACCTCGTGCCTACGCCCACAAGTTACCGGTCATTGGGAGGGTCAGCAAACCTGTGCGCCGCTGGACGTGTTCACATTACTCACTTCATCTGCCTCTTTAAAATCCAAGGACCATGTTTGTGATGTTTTGAGAAACGTGAACCCAGTGACATCTCATCTACTGACTGCGTCTTAGTAATTTCTGATGAAAAGTTCTATATGCTCTATGCAAATAAGGCAAGTATTATTTGAATGAACAGCCGTGTTTTTACTCTAACTCTTCTAATTCTGATCAGTAGCATTAACTTTGAATTCTCTCATAGTTATGTCAGAATCTACTGCAGATTGTATAATCTAAAGAACCTAAAACAAACAGAGTTTAAGATCATATTTACTGTACTTATAGCAGGATGAATCTACAGGGACTGCTATACAATTGCCTTGTTTAGAGCATTTAGAGAGTGAATGTCCTTTTTTTCCACAATATATATATATTTTTTTTTACGTTGAACATTTTTTGTAATGATGTAGGCCTATAAAAATAAATAAATTATGTAATGTACTCACAAGATATTTTTATTATTTTGTATTTAAACTGCTGTTTATAATGGCAAAGATTTTCAATTTTTAGGCCTGGTAATAAGCTGCATGTCAATTATAAACAGTAATTTGCCATGATCCCTTTTAATTAATTTAGCACAAAAAGTGTGTTTAGTGCATAACCCTAAAATGTGTTATTAAAAATTGTATAAAAAACGGTTTTCTGAATTTAATAATTCTTAAATCATTATACATTTTAGTTGATATAAAGCATTCTGTTTTTAAAAGGACAGTTCACACCGAAATTAAATTTGTCATGATTTAATCACTCTTAAACTTGTATTAACATCTCAATGCAAAAAGTTTTTTGAACAAATGCAAAGTTTCTTGAGGGAACACAATACTATATGCAAAAGTATTGTGAGTGAACACAAAAGCAATTATAACTTTTTCTTCCATTTTTTCCTATCACTATTTCCCTTTAGAGCAGTGAATCCACAATATTTGAAAGCCTCCCCAACCACTCACAATTTCTACCCAACAAAATACTTTAGAGCTTGGCATAACTTTTTAGTTTATTTCCTTTGTCTTATTTTAAATAATTTTAAGTCATATTGTGATCCCTGGCTGAGAACCACTGCCTTAGAGACAAAAAAAAAAAAAAGTTAACCAGGTCCTGGATGTTTTGTTTTTCCTACAGTGAAAGAAAATCATGCTAGTGATCCCTTCACAATGTACAAAGTTCGATTATGCACTAATGTGAAGAGAATGGTGTAGGTTAAGGTTTTCAGTGTTCATCACAAAGCTATTGTATGGCTCCAGAAGGCTTTGAACACAGAACACTTCTTGTCATACTGACTACTTTTATGGTAAATTGTGTTTTTTGTCCTTTTTTGAGCTTGATTGTTCCTGGTTACTCTGTTGCTTTTCTATGCATTTTTGATCCATATGGGTTTGGAGCAACATAATGGTGAGTAAATGTCAAAATTTTAAACAATTCCTTCAAAATGTAAAGTTCTGTTCTGATGACAACTGGAAAGTACAATCTCACTATTGAACCGGTTTGTGGCAACCTCATAATTGGTTTGGGTTCTGTTGTACTAGACAGGAGAAGGCTGATGGTGACACAGATGCCTGCTGACCTGTTGCATTAAACTTTCAGTATGGTGTTGAACTCTCCATGTCAGAGCCCAGGTTTGGTTACACATGCAGCACCCCATATTCTACCATACTGAGGCAATACACAAACAAAACTAGTTTAATAATGGCTATTTTTGCGGATAAATCTCTGACTTTTCTGCGTGCTCACGCGTTCACGTTCTTGATGATGGCCTATGGCCTCTTGATTATCATCGGTGCTGTTGTTTTGATGATATTGGAGCAACCTGAGGAGAATTTGCTCGTTACAGAGATCCGTGAACTAAAAGCTCGTTTTTTGGCAGAGAACCCGTGTGTTGAGGAAAACAGTTTGGATAGTTTGTTGATGAACGTGCTTTCTGCGAGTAAACGTGGCGTGGCCGTACTGAAATCCGACAGCGATGAATGCAACTTCGACTTTACGTCGTCGCTGTTTTTCGTCATTACCTTCCTCACGACCACAGGTGAGCAGTCAGATAGGAATTAAGATGTAGGCTATGAATTGGTTGAAAACATTACACAAACATTAAAAAATAACTGCTCTAGTTGCTTATCGAATATTCTAATTATCTCACTTGTGGACCAATTAGTCTAATATCTGCTGCGTAATGTCATAAGCTGGTAAACAGCTCAGAATGTGGAAGGTGGACAGTGGATCTATCTATCCATCTATCCATCTATCTATCTATCCATCTATCCATCTATCTATCTATCCATCTATCATCTATCTATCCATCTGTCTATCTATCGATCTATCTATCCATCATCTATCTATCTATCTATCTATCTATCTATCTATCTATCTATCTATCTATCTATCGTTCTATCGTTCTATCTATCGTTCTATCTATCTATCGTTCTATGGTCCGTCCGTCTGTCTGTCTGTTCTATCTATCTTGAGGAACTTTTTCCTTCGTTATTTCTTTCAATTTATCCAGGACTTTCATTTGAATATAGTCAACCGATGTATGTAGGGGGGAGTGGGGTAAGATGAGCCATTTTTTACTTATGTGGTCCTCGCGATAAGGGAAAATGAGGCAGAAGTACAATGAAAGTATTTAAAGTAATTTCAGGATGTTTCCTATCATTTTAAATGATCAGAATAGTTCTATGACAAAAGACTCTAAAAATATGGCTTCTTATAAAAAAAGTGTTCCTGTGGCTCAGTTTTCCCCAGGTTAGGGGTAAGTTGAGCCAAGTCAGTAGGTGGGTGTAAACTGACCATCTAACTGAATCTGAATCAAACCCATGTGAAACTTTGAAGATAACCTCTTTTAAAAGACTACCTCTTTTGAAAACTAATTTAATAATCAAATATCCGTTTACAAATATTTATATTTATTATATTTTATACATAAAACCAACCATATGAAGTTGAAATTTCATAATATGTTGAATACCAAAGTTGTAACCTTCCCACAAACAGACTAAACAAAGAATTTGAGTAAAATTAAATAAAAACTGAATTAGAATGAATAAATGTCACTGAAACTAATTATTATTTTAGTCAAAATGTTCTTGGTCTGGTAGTTTTTCTGAAATGTTGTCCATGTTAGGCCATTAACATGGACAACTGGTGGAAATATATATGATTAAACATCCTCTGGTTCATATCAGAGAAGGATTTGGTGGACTTATACACTATTCCTATCAAATAAACAAACAAACAAAAAAANACCTTCCTCACGACCACAGGTGAGCAGTCAGATAGGAATTAAGATGTAGGCTATGAATTGGTTGAACACATTACACAAACATTAAAAAATAACTGCTCTAGTTGCTTATCGAATATTCTAATTATCTCACTTGTGGACCAATTAGTCTAATATCTGCTGCGTAATGTCATAAGCTGGTAAACAGCTCAGAATGTGGAAGGTGGACAGTGGATCTATCTATCTATCTATCTATCTATCTATCTATCTATCTATCTATCTATCTATCTATCTATCTATCTATCTATCTATCTATCTATCTATCTATCTATCCATCATCTATCTATCCATCTGTCTATCTATCTATCTATCTATCTATCTATCTATATATCTATCCATCATCTATCTATCCATCTGTCTATCTATCTATCTATCTATCTATCTATCTATCTATCTATCTATTCATCATCGTTCTATCTATCGTTCTATCGTCCGTCTGTCTGTCTGTTCTATCTATCTTGAGGAACTTTTTCCTTCGTTATTTCTTTCAAACAATTTATCCAGGACTTTCATTTGAATATAGTCAACAGATGTATGTAGGGGAGAGTGGGGTAAGATGAGCCATTTTTTACTTATGTGGTCCTCGCGATAAGGGAAAATGAGGCAGAAGTACAATGAAAGTATTTAAAGTAATTTCAGGATGTTTCCTATCATTTTAAATGATCAGAATAGTTCTATGACAAAGGACTCTAAAAATATGGCTTCTTATAAAAAAAGTGTTCCTGTGGCTCAGTTTGCCCCAGGTTAGGGGTAAGTTGAGCCGAGTCAGTAGGTGGGTGTAAACTGACCATCTAACTGAATCTGAATCAAACCCATGTGAAACTTTGAAGATAACCTCTTTTAAAAGATTACCTCTTTTGAAAACTAATTTAATCAAATATCTGTTTACAAATATTTATATTTATTATATTTTATATATAAAACCAACCATATGAAGTTGAAATTTCAATATCTTTAATTGTTCGCATTTCTGAAACAATATGTTGAACACCAAAGTTGTAACCTTCCCACAAACAGACTAAACAGAGAATTTGAGTAAAATTGAATAAAAACTGAATTAGAATGAATAAATGTCACTGAAACTAATTATTATTTTAGTCAAAATGTTCTTGGTCTGGTAGTTTTTCTGAAATGTTGTCCATGTTAGGCCATTAACATGGACAACTGGTGGAAATATATATGATTAAACATCCTCTGGTTCATATCAGAGAAGGATTTGGTGGACTTATACACTATTCCTATCAAATAAACAAACAAACAAAAAAATTATAAAATAACCTAGCTACATAATATTACATTGAAATTATAGCAGTTTATACTTCAGAGATTTAACTTACACTGTAAATTGAGTGCCTTATGGTGGGGTAAACACTGGCTCAATTTACCCCTCACTTTGCCCTATAGCTGCCATTTTAGGAAAATCAAGCTACCTTACCAATTCAGGATAATAGCTAATTGATTTGCATGGTTTTATACATTGCTAAATCACCAATATGACTCATAAATATTTTTAGACATGGACAAATTTGCTTTGATGTAACAGCCATTACATCTCTTATGCTAAATTTATCCCACAATCTTACCCCACTCTCCCCTATAGTTTAGATCAAAGTAAATCATTTTAAAGTCTACACACTCAGAACAAAACATTTTTTTTTAATCTTTTAGAACTTGTTGAATTGAGTATATATTGTTTCTTTCATTGTCTATAGAGTCAACAAACCAAATGTGTGATTTATTTATAGTTTATAGTTAAAAGTATTTCTATATTTTAATCTTAATATTCAAGTCTACACACTCAATACAAAATATATTTATTTATATTTTAGAACTTGTTGAATTATTCATTTTTTGTACATTTATATGTACAGTCAACTTACAAACTGCATTATTTATAGTTTATTAAAAAAAATATTTATTTTAATCTTAATATTTCAGTCTACACACTCAATACAAGCTTTATTTATCTATTTTTCATATTTAATTTATATCTTTTTATATTCAGTCTTAACTAAAGAATGACTGATAATTGATGTGATTTGTTTGACACCAGTATATCATGCAGCGTAGGCTAATTTGGCCCTCACATTTGTTAATAATTGTCAAAAAGGGAAGATATCTTCAAAGTCCTTGATATATTTACACTTTATTTGCTGTATAATTTATTTGCAGGTTATGGCACCACTGTGCCCCTTTCGGATGAGGGTCGTGTGTTCTGTGTTGTTTATTGTCTTGTGGGCATCCCATTCACCATGCTGCTGCTGTCAAGCCTCACTCATGCCCTTCTGCCCTGGGTAACACACACTCCTATTCAGAACCTTCAAGTCTTCTGGGGACTGTCTCGCAACCATGCTGCGTTGCTGCACTGCAGTGTGCTTGCCTTTTGCACAGCGACATTGTTCTTTCTAATACCCGCTGGTGCCCTCTGTCTTCTGGAGAGCGACTGGAATTACCTGGAGTCCCTGTATTTTTGTTTTATCTCACTTAGCACGACTGGACTGGTTGACTACCTGCCTGGGAGGACGCAAAGCCTAGCAGCACGTCAGGGGCTGGAGTTCGCAACCTCCTGTAAGACCTAACGCTTCCTCTTAGTATTTTTTGGTTGTATTAAGCATATTTTTTCAAGTCAGCAAACCAATGCATGATCTAATTATAGTTTATATTTAAAATAATTTATTTATTGAATCACCGTTCAGGTTACCTGATGCTTGGGCTGATTGTCCTGCTTGTCGTTCTGGAGAGCTTCTGGGAACTGCAGCAGGTTCAAGGCATTCTGCGTTTTTTCGCTGGACCGCGGCATGGTGAGCTGAAGGGGGTGGGTTTGGATGAGCTTGTGCTCAGTGGGGACATGACAGGTCTAGAAGAGGAACCTCATTACACTCTTCCTATATCCACAATCTCCCCTGCTTTCTCAGACTCACCTGCCACTCCAACAATAGAGCTGCCACCAATCTTTGACTTGCCACCCATGGCGACCTCCAAAGAAAATGTTCCCCCTTCACTAAGACCAAACTCCACACCAGATCTGTGTCAATCCCCGTCCACTACATAATGGAACTGGACATTGAAAGAAGAATAAACAATATCCAGCAATAGTGTGCCTCCATAATATGCAATAATAGCTTTAGTAACTAGAATCTGGCAAACACTAGGTGGCGGTATTTGTTTATTTTCTTCAATACTCTTTGGCTTGTTCTGAGTGGCACATGCATTTATATTTATAATCTGTTTTATAAACAAGGTACATTTATAATACAGATTATATGAATATAAAAATATATTTATTCAAAGATTATGAATATATTATTCATTATAAATATTTGAAAAACAATATTGTCTAATATATTACTTGTCAAAGTTTGGGCACACTTATTAATTCTTTAGTATAATATGTGTTTTATTTTCCATATGTTTGAAAAACAGTAAAGTATAACTACCTTTGAAAGGTTTGGGGATGGTAAGATGATTAAATGATTTCAAAAAGAAGTCTCATATGCTCAGCAGGCCTGCATTTATTTGATCAAAAACTGTAATATTGTGAAATATTATTAAAATTTTTCAAAAATAGAAATCTTTTGTAGCATTGTAAAGGTCTTTACTGTGCCTTTTGATACATTTAATGCATAGCTGACCTCAAACCTTTGAACCTTAGTGAATATATTCTTATATAATCTTATATTCTACCTTCTTCAAAGTAGCCATAACAGCTCAACCACCTGAAATCAGTGCATCCACTACAGTATTACTTTATTACAGTAATACTTAAATACTTATTAGATATAATCCGGGTCACTAAAGACCCGAATCTGTAATAATGATTGGCAAAACATGGATTTAAGGGTGGAAGCACTTCTCATGCACCTCTTGATGGAAATTCAGGCTGCACGCTTTAGCGCAACATACAAAAAATAACATTGAATTTAAACGCGAATCTTAATGCGATTATGAAATCGCAAAGGCTGCGATTATTTATTTATTTATTTATTTATTTATTTTTTAATGCGCAGCTTGTCAATGAAGTATGGCTCCATCTGAAAGCACTGCGAGTTTGAGTTGACACGTGCTATCTTCTTCTGCAGCAGGGCATATTTTGGGTTTCTGCGCAAGAGCGCCCTCTGGCTTTCAGATGGAGAAGCATTTACAACTGATCACAGAGCTGTACAGCTCTGACAAGCTGCACATAAAATAATCGCAGCCTTTGCCAAATCGCATGCGATTTAATCACGATAAATCATGCAGCCCTATTGAAAATAATTGCATCATAAGAAGTGCATCAATATTTGGTCAAGATCTTGTATTGACGATGCAAGAGTCAAGCACTCTGTAAAGTCTCCTCCAGCACATCCCAAAGACTTTTGATGAATTTATGTGGGAAATGATTCTTCATGCTCCATCACAACCATTCTTTCAGAATTTGAGCCTGATGAATCTTGACATTGTTATCCTGGATATGGCCATACTACAAGGTCGTTTAAGAAATTAAAAGCTATACACTCCATCAATTAGGGTTAGAAGAGCTGTTCCCAAACATATAACATGCTAGAAACATAATAATCACAGCAATAATGATCCACTCATAGACTCTTTCTATGTGGACTGGTAGTATATAACATCCATTTATTTTACCACGTTCAGCCTATTACAATAAAACTATTCAAACTGAGATGTTCATGTTTCACATGTTGTTCTTCATATTAACAACAGGGAGCAGGTGTGTCTTTGTGTGGGATGGTGACTCAGATTTTGTGCCCAGCACTGATGGCTCTGCCTCTCCTCTGCCAGTCTGACATAAACACACTTCACAAGCTCCGCCTCCTATTCGGCAATGAGGTCATATACTCCTTTTATGGCCTTCGGTCATTTACTGTCCAATTCTGCAGTAGCCTACTTGTGCTGAAGCTCGGGGTGCATTTAAGTTCAGTTAAGTGCTTCTTACGCACAGGCTCGTATGTGATTAAAATGTCACTCTTTCGTTGAAATACCATGATAGAAAAATCTAAATGTTATACATGTATACTGTTTGGCCTTTAAAAGAAGACAAGAACCCAATGACTTTTGTCCTTTAGTATAAAATAAGAATATTACATTCATAGTATTTATTTTTCGTCACCTTTGGGCAAAGATTTAAACGGCTGCTTCTGAGTCCTCTTGATGGGGTTACAGGAGTTGTATCTAGGTCAGGACTGAAGTAAAGCTGGTGCAGTGCTGGGTAATGAAACCTCAACCCATTTTTAGTCACTTGTATGAAACCGTAGCTTAATAAGCTGTCATTTTTAAAACCCAAGAAAGATTAAAAATAGCAAATGCATAGGATAAAAATAGAAAATGAGTAAGAATGCATCCCCTCAAATTATCCTAATGGCAGAACTGCTGACATCTGTTAACAAACACAGGACACGAGTCCTTGACCGAAAGAGGCGTGACGTGAACTTCCAAGAGGAGTTGCCGAAATGACAGGGGCTTCCCCACTTGTTTACTGTGAGGACCATGAAGCATAAATAACATTTTTCCTAAAACTGCTGGCATCAAATTCTTTAAATCCTCAGCAGTTCTTTGAACAGGGTACAGCACTCCTTAAATCAAACTTTTAACATTCTAACAGCTTTAACATATTAAATAACATGTTTTACACAGATGTAGCTTGCCTGTATGTTCCTATGACCTTGTTACCATAGTGCCTAATGCTTTCACACTGTCAACTGCTCTTTCATTCAGATTGACAGTCAGCAGGTGTTACATGCATGTCTATATTTATCATGGTGGTTTAAATGTTATCTCTGATCTTGAACAGATGAAGTAACATTACCACAATGTAGTTTTCCACTCCTAGAGAGAGATGTATTTCAAAAGATCATGAAATGGTATCTTCTTGTGAAATGAAGTTTATATAATCAAACTGTTCTCTCTTAGAATGAATGTTACATATGAGAGATTGGACATCAGGACTGTGGGTTTGTGGCAAATCTCAAATGTACTTCCTTTAAAAAAAAAAAAATAAATTCAGCAGATCAGTATGTAATAGTACAGATCCAAGAGTTTTATCAGTTTCTTAATTGTTCAAACCAGTTACTTTGATCTGTTTTTATCTTTACATTTGTAAGAATTGCTAAGAAAAAAATAACCATGTTAAAAAATAAATTTAAGATCTAATTTAATGAAGTTTTAAGATTTTGATTGTTGAATAAAGAAATGTTAAGTGAATCAGAAATATAGTGAAATGTACAGTAAGTACATTTGTGACATCATTAAGGATTTTGTACAAAAGATGATCATCACATCAGGTCTGACAGACAGACAGTTCATGTCAGCTCAGGTGCTGCTTTCATTTAAGGTCATTTAATTAAATGGTCAGAATCTGCAGAGAAATTAAGAAATTTATGTCAAATTGTTTTGCTGATAATATAATTTGTACACTACAGTTCAAAAGTTTGGGGTTGGTAAGATTTTAATGATTTATTTAATGAATTGTATTATTTAATTTAAAGTGTATTATGCTCATAATACAAAATAAATGCAGTAAAAACAGTAATATTGTGAAATAATATTACAATTTAAAATACCAGTTTTCTATTTTAATATATTTTAAAAGGTAATTGTAATAAAGTTCGTATATGTGGGAAGAAGGAGGCGGGAACCGGCGAACGTTCAAACAAAAACTTTAATCTCAAATTAAACAAACACAAAACGAAAGTAATGCCGGCAGACCCTCGCGGACGTCTGCCGGCCACACACACATAATAAAACATAACATAAAGTCCAGGCCTGGTCCTCTCTCGTCCGTTCACTGGCGTCGCTCCTCCTTTTATGCCTCCGGAGCTCCTCCGTGAGGGACTCGAGGCCGGTGCGCCTCACAGGTGACGATCATTAACACTCGCGTCACCGGCCTCGCGCCGTTCCCTCACGGCTCTCGCCCGCCCTGCTCGCCACAGTAATTTATTCCTGTGATCAAAGCTGAATTTTCAGCATCATTACTCCAGTCTTCAGTGTCACATGATCCTTCAGAAATCATTCTAATATGCTGATTTGGTGCTCAAGAAACATTTATTATTATTATCAATGTTGAAAACAGTTGTGCTGCTTTTTTTTTTTGGAAACTATAATATTTTTTTTCAGTATTCTTTGAATAGAAATATCAAAACAATTGTTAACAAAATAATTTTTTGATAACAAATGTCTTTACTGTCACTTTTGATCAATTTAATTCCCAAACTTTTGAACAGTAGTATACATGTTAAAGGGTTAGTTCACCCAAAAATGAAAATTCTGTCATTTATTACTCACCCTCATGTCGTTCCACACCCGTAAGACCTTCGTTCATCTTTGAAACACAAATGAAGATATTTTTGATGAAATCCGATGGCTCAGTGAGGCCTGCATTAACAGCAAGTTAATTAACACTTTCAGTGCCCAGAAAGCTACTAAAGACATATTTTAAACAGTTCATGTGACTACAGTGGTTCAACCTTAATGTTATCAGGCGACGAGAATACTTTTTGAGCACCAAAAAAACCCAAAATAACGACTTTATTCAACAATTTCTAGTGATGGGCGATTTCAAAACACTACTTCATGAAGCTTTGAAGCTTTACGGATCTTTTGTTTCGAATCAGTGGTTCGGAGCGTGTATCAAACTGCCAAAGGCACATGATTTCAGTAAACGAAAGAATAATAGTAATTAATAGTCTCTTATTGGCCTGTTTAGCTGAGCCAATAAAAGACTATTAACTACTATTATTCTTTTTAATTATAGGCCTAATGTCTAATTAAAATGTCTACAAATGTATAAAACTGATCAGAGATCAGGTAAAACCTATAGACATGATTCAGATTCATGGTTTTCACAGAGATCATCGCCCCCCCAGTGGTGAACCATTAAAATTTCGAAACGTTTAGAAACACTTATGACGTAACGCAGCCTCGTTTACTGAAATCACGTGACTTTCACGCTCCGAATCACTGATTCGAAACAAAAGATTCATAAAGTTTCTTAGCTTCATGAAGCAGTGTTTTGAAATTGCCATCACTAGAAATTGTTGAAGATGTCGTTTTTTTTTTTGTTTTTTTTTGGCGCACAAAAAGTATTCTCGTCGCTCCATAACATTAAGATTGAACCACTGTAGTCACATGAACTGCTTTAAATATGTCTTTAGTACCTTTCTGGGCATCTGAAAGTGTAAATTACCTTGCTGTCAATGGAGGCCTCACTGAGCCATCGGATTTTATCAAAAATATCTTAATTTGTGTTCCGAAGATGAACGAAGGTCATGAAGGTAAGTAATTAATGACAGAATTTAAATTTTTGGGTGAGCTAACCCTTTAAATCGTGATCTTCATGGCTGAAATGGATGAAAATGTGGTGTATTTTAAGAAATGTACCAATGGCACTCAGGTTTGTTTAGGTTTGTCTTCTTTTAGAACATTTCCTGCTGTTAGTACTTGGGCATGGAGAGGTCAATGCTACAGGAAAACAGGAAGTACTGATACAACGACACACTAAATTAACAGGAAGTGTACAGCTGTGAGCAGGAACCTTATTCGTGATCCATGAGTTTTCATTACGTCTCTCTTCCCTTTCCCAATCCATCTTTCATCACTCTGTTATTCTTGGCTTGGTGAACAAATTAAAATGAATTACTAATCTGTTGTCATATTACAAAAAAGGACTTCAGAAGATAAATTTTTGTAATAAGTGACAGGAGCAACATAGCACCAACTTGACCTTTTAACCATTTTGGACCCTATTTTGGCATGACTGGGCATTTTGGATTGAGAATCTCAGTGGGTTTATATGGGCATAAATGACTGCGACAAAGCTGAGCGTCAGAGATTTTTATCTTGCTTGGCATGCAAAAGATTCCCATGTTTTTTGGCGCACATGCCAAATCTAAACTCTGATCAGCAGAGGCAAGGGCAAGTTTCAGCCTGCCCCTCACACTGATTTAGAATCAGCCCAGATCATGAGCAAATTTATCATGATGTCTACAAAACTGATCTCAGTTCATTATAACATAGAATCAGGCTACCTGCTGCACAATCTACCTGCTGTTTTAGCCACACCTAATCACTGTTCAAACAGTATGACTGTGCTGGACTGAACAAGAACTCACAGTCAACTGTATCAGATATAGAAGTAACGCAAAATAATATTTCACTCTTGTTGACTTCAGTCAACGATTTCATGCTATTGGTTAAAGCACAGTAAAACTGTTCATAAGGTAATATTGACCTTTAACCTTCAACAGAGTGTTTTGAATAGCCCTGCCAACCTTCATTCTCTTCAACAAGACAAACTGCTTCCCACCGCAAGGTAAGAAAACCTTACATAGCAGGCGAGATCTGTGCTGTCCCATTTTTTGTTCCTCTTAATATTTTTTACAGTTCATTTAACATGCTTTCAATGGCAATTCATTGGAACCTGTAGCATTATTGTATTTTCAGACTGTGAAACACTAAAACAAATTTTACTTTATTTCATGAATAGTGGCCGAAAAATGTCCGGAGGGGATATTTGTTTTTAATGACCCTACAAGTTTGATTAAACCAGCAAAATATGAGGAAAATATCTTATAATTTTTGAAGAACAAATCAAACTTGGTTAAGGAATTTATCTGACAAAAGCTCATATGAAAAAGCACATCAACTACAACATAATCATTATTATTTCATGATTCAAATTGTTCAAAATTTCTTTGTGACAGTCTGACCAAAAATGATGTCCGCACAATTTAGCATGTTTCATTGCGTTATCACAAATAAAACAATTGACTCCAATCACAACAATGCAATATGCTTACAAAATTTTTTAATAAATTTTATATTCAATAAAGGGTGAAGATGTCAATTTTCCTTGGCCGGATGATTTGGCCACTACTATATAGGCTATAATTTATATATCATTTACTGTTTACCCAAAAACTGAATTTTAGTTTGAATTCCCCAGACCTGAACTAGGTTTCTGAAAGTAATTTACAAAACCAGTGATAAAGAAAACAATCATTTGACTTTTGAATCCAAACCTCAGCCCTATTGTATTAATATGACTATCAAAATGGCTACAATAATAACTTAAATGTAATAATAAGGCTCTTTTTCATAATATAATTGGATAATAGGCCTATTGGATAAATGACTGAATATAATAATGGGGACCCAGCGTTTCTGCTCTCCCAGCCACTCTTCCATGGGAGTGCAGGATATGTCAGTTCAACCCAAGTGGTTGGTTATGTTTCCTCTGATCTGTCTGCGCTTATCTTCTGCAGCCTTCACTTTGACATTTGGAGCATGTGTGAATGAGGCGGCGGCGCGCGGAGCTGCCATCCCTGAAACATCGGGGGTAGGCGAAGTGACACAGCAATTCCCACGATGTATTTTTAATTCACTCGTCTCTTCTGTGAGAATTGTCAAATACAAGTGAAGTAATCATGACATCGGTTTGGAAGAGACTTCAGCGCGCTGGAAAAAGAGCGTCGAAGTTTCAGTTTGCCGCGTCCTTTCAAGAACTCACCGTAGAGTGCACTAAGAAGTGGTAAGAAATGCGATTTTTCTTTTCATTGTCATGTATTGTTGTTATAAAAGCGTAATACAGTATTATATATGTTTAACATACGCTGACATAAAGTTTGTAGTAACACCAGTTGAGCAATCGACACGACGCTATAAAATTAGAACGCAACTCTCCCATTAGAAACAACGAAGCTCGTGCTCGTGCAGTGTAGGCATGGTGTAGTTAGCTGTCAGTGTGGTGTGATTCTTTCAAGTTCAAGAATTAACAGTATCAGAGGGCTTGTTTACTCTGGCAAGCACATTTATGTTTGTAGTAGTGAGTTTTGTTATTAGTACCCCCGCTTACTTCCGTTTTACTTTCAGTTCTGCTGAACACAGTCATCTTGATGTTTCACATGAAGCGCATCTTCAAGGACATTGTCATTAGCAGCTACAGCACAACTTCATAGTCACTTTTGATGTGATACTCTTTAATGCTGATGCAGGAGGGACTTACAATTACAAATGTTGATAAATGAAGCTCTGAGCACCACAGCCATGCATATTCCATACAATCATGGTGTAGTTTTTCACTATGTGTATTTCACCATTTCAAAAATATCATATAGCCTGTTTAAGCTTCTTCAAGTTTGCCAGCTTTTGTTTAGATTGCAGCTCTTCACACTCAACTGCACAAGGGATTTCCTCAACTGCATAAAGTGCATCTTGGGATGTTTAAATAGTTTTGAAGAGTACTTGTTGAGCGTTTGTTGGCTTTTCCTTTATATCCTGTCCACATCATTCATTAAGTGCACAGTTTATTTTTGTCTACAAAACTATTTTCAAGCATAGAAGTAAACACTTAAAAGATTTTTACGGTCACTAGAAAGGTAAATTCAGTCAAGTGTGCCAGACTTTTGACTGGCAGTGTGACAAATCCAAAATGACCTTGCATGTGACACTTGTGTCTTAATATGTTGATGATTTGTTCCATATGTAAAGTGATCTGTTGTCCTTTATGTTAAATGCATTGAGATTATTTCAAATTTAGATTAGATATAACTTAATGTGCATTAGCATCATGTGACAGTAGATGTATTCAGTAATGGATATGCCATTAAAACAATGATTGTTGAAGGATAATCATATTTCTAATCAGTATTGATGTGATCCTTCAACAAAGACAGGAAATTGTCTTTTATTTAGTTAGAGGCAGTATGGAAAGAAATCACATTAATTGCCTTTATTATTGGCAGAAAAAAGTTCACTTTGAGACTGTACACTGCAGGTTGTCTTTTTGTCAGGGAGACATATTTTATACAGTACCGCTAAAAAGTTTTAGGTTGGTAAGATTTTGTTTTTGAACTCTCTTGCTCACCAAGGCTGCATTTATTTAATCAAAAATACAATAAAAAATAGTAATATTTTATAGTAATAAATATACAATTTTAAAATAGCTTTTTTCTTTTTTAATATATTTTAAAAATAATTTATTCCTGTGATGCAAATCAGAATTTTCAGCATCATTACTCCAATTTTCAGTGTCACATGATCCTACAGAAATCATTTTAATATGCTGATTTGGTTCTCAAGAAACTTTTCTTATTATTATCAATGCTAAAAAATTGTTGTTCTGCTTAATATTTTTATGGAAACTGTGATACTTCTTTTGGGATTGTTTGACGAATATAAAGTTCAAATTAACTGCAATTATTTGGAATAGAAGTCTTTATTGTCACTTTTGATCATTTTAATGCATCCATGCTGAATAAGTAGTAGATAAAAAAAATTAATGAAAAAAATCAAAATGACCTCAACATTTTGGATGAAGTGTATTTTATGGAACATTGAGTCAAATATTCATCAAGTCATATTCATCAAAATGTAAGAGATTGGATAGATTTGACTAGCTGCTGTGATGATGTCGTCTGACTTCTGTGGTCCTGTGTAGTCACATGACTTAATGACTCAATGACTGACCTCAGAACAGCTGTTTGATTCTATCAGTTAAATGACTCGGCAATGAATGATAAATGTGGTCAGTGTTACAAGACTGTCTACAAATAAAACAGTTAATCTCTGTAAATTGTTCTATCTTAGTGTTATTATTTTTTATATTAAAAAAGAATGTGTAGTGTAACATTTATGCACTTAAGTTTAAACATTTCACCATCTAGTTGACTACCTCAAGTGTAAATTGTTGTTTTTGGGCATAAAACTTGATTCCCTTCTTATGCAGTTTTATAGAGGCAGCACAGTGCTTCAGCAGCTTTATATCAATACATGTGCCATTTCCCTTTCTATTTCTGTGAACCCCATGACTCTGTCACCACGTCGCTTGGCCTATTGCATCCATTCACACAGCTGCTGCTGACACTGACCTGCAATATGAGACCCAGAGGCCTGTGATTATGGTTGGTCATAGCTTGTACTTGTGTTATTAGATCAATAATGCAGACAAAACACTTTCCCTTTTGTCATGTGTTCAAAACAAGTATTCAAGCATGGCTGTTGGAAAATAGCTTATATGTAATTTGGCAAAAAACAGAAAAAGTGGTTAAAAATTAGACACTGGAACCAAAAACACTTCCATGAGGAAATTACATAGTTTTTGTGTAAGATAAACAGCTAATCTGATGGTGTTAGTGTAAGGAGAGACCACACCCTCCATTCAGTGAGAAAGAGAAAGAAAGAGAGATCAGTTTGACGTAAGCACACACTGGGGAAAAGTAGAGCAAGTCTCAGGTTATACTTCCCACAACCACACTTAAAGGAAACCTGCCTCACACATCTGTCTTTGTAGCTTACAATTAACTTGCACTCCTCTTTTAAAAAGGTAATCTTTTTATTATTAATATCGAGTAAAATATTTATTGTTATTACTGTTTCACCTGATGTCCATTTGTAATGTTAGTGGTAAGGGTTTTTTGCATGCAAAAAGTAGAAATTATGCAAAAGTAATGTCAGTCTCTGATTTTAATCATACAGAATAGGTATTGTTGGCATTTAAATATGGGCGGTCAAGTATTCATTTGTCTGATGTCTGATAGTTGTGGAAGAATAGAATGAAGTATTGTTTCAATAAATGGTCTATTTGGACAAGGAGAGAAAGTTTTGAGAGGAAAATTACAGCATTTTTCTCTTAGTACAATTAACTCTTTTGTTCTAAAAGATTCCTCAAGATATGACCATTTTAATCTAATTTATTCAGTTATATGCTGTGCTTCACCAGAATGTTGGTATGGACATATTTTAAGGGGTTAATTCACCCAAAAATGAAAAAAAAAAAATGTAATCAATTACTCACCTCATGTCGTTCCAAACCCTTGACTTTTGTTCATCTTCAAAACACAAAATGAAGATATTTTAAACAAAATCTGAGAGAATTCTGTTGCTCCATTGACAGTCTAAGCAACTACCAATTCACATATAAACACTGATCAGCGAACATATAAACCAAAGATCAACCGAACCTGCTTGACTTGCCAGAACAAACCTCATTGGTTCTTGCGGAAGCTCAAATGTGCTGTGTAACACGAGAATGAACCTCATTGGTCCTTGCGGAAGCTCAAATGTGCTGCGTAACATAAATGAACCTCATTGGTTCTTGCAGAAGCTCAAACGTGCTGCGTAACACACAAATGAACCTCATTGGTTCTTGCAGAAGCTCAAATGTGCTGTGTAACACGAGAATGAACCTCATTGGTTCTTGCGGAAGCACAAATGTGCTGCGTAACATAAATTAACCTCATTGGTTCTTGCAGAAGCTCAAACGTGCTGCGTAACACACAAATGAACCTCATTGGTTCTTGCAGAAGCTCAAATGTGCTGCGTAACACTAGAATGAACCTCATTGGTTCTTGCGGAAGTTCAAACGTGCTGCGTAACACACTAGAATTAACCTCATTAGTTCTTGCGGAATCTCAAACGTGCTGCGTAACACACAAATGAACCTCATTGGTTCTTGCAGAAGCTCAAATGTGCTGCGTAACAATAGAATGAACCTCATTTGTTCTTGCGGAAGCTCAAACGTGCTGCGTAACACACGAGAATGAACCTCATGGTTCTTGCGGAAGTTCAAACGTGCTGTGTAACACACGATAATGATCCTCATTGGTTCTTGCGGAAGCTCAAACGTGCTGCGTAACACACGAGAATGAACCTCATGGTTCTTGCGGAAGTTCAAACGTGCTGCGTAACACACGAGTGTGAACCTCATTGGTTCTTGCAGAAGCTCAAACGTGCAGTGTAACATGAGAATCAACCTCATTGGTTCTTGTGGAAGCTCAAATGTGTTGTGTAACACACGAATGAACCTCATTGGTTCTTGCATAAGCTCAAATGTACTGCGTAACACACGAGAATTAACCTCAGTGGTTCTTGTGTAAGCTCAAACGTGTTGCGTAACACACGAGAATGAACCTCATTGGTTCTTGCAGAAGCTCAAACGTGCTGCGTAACACATGAGAATGAACCTCATTGGTTCTTGCAGAAGCTCAAACGTGCTGCGTAAGACACGAGAATGAACCTCATTGGTTCTTGCAGAAGCTCAAACGGGCTGTGTAACACATGAGAATGAACCTTATTGGTTCTTGCAGAAGCTCAAACGTGCTGCGTAATACGAGAATGAACCTCATTGGTTCTTGCGTAAGCTCAAATGTGCTGCGTAACACGAGAATGAACCTCATTGGTTCTTGCGTAAGCTCAAATGTGCTGCGTAACGCGAGAATGAACCTCATTGATTCTTGCAGAAGCTCAAACGTGCTGCGTAACACGAGAATGAACCTCATTGATTCTTGCGTAAGCTCCAACGTGCTGCGTAACACGAAAATGAACCTCATTGGTTCTCACACATCAAGCTAACAAGTTTGAGCTTCCGTTTACCATTAACTGATATGTTTGTTGATGAACGTTTATATGGGAATTAAAGCCTAAATTAAATCTGTTCATCATATAAAGCGATCGAGTCTCTTCAGATAATTTGGACTAAACCGCTCAATTCATATGGATTAGTTTTACAATCTCTTAATGAACTTTTTGAAGCGACAAAGTGGTAGTTGCGTATCTGTCAATGGAGGGACAAAAATCTCTCAGATTTCATTAAAACATCTTCTTTTGTGTTCTGAAGATGAACGAAAGTCTTATGAGTTTGGAACAACATGAGGGTGAGTAAATGATGAACTAACCATTTATTAACGTGCTGTGGATGTTGGCCTATCTTGTCTGCATCCCATGATTGGTCTTTCAGTTACCTTTTTAAATAGTAGAGATCTATTTTTTCTGTGATTACTCTCTCACATTACACACAGTGTTATCGTGTTAGAACAGGAACAAGAACATTTCACTTGCTCTTGAAGAAGCTCCAGCATTCAATGCAATGAAGCTGGCTAATGCTTTCCTGTATGTGGGTCAGATGAGTAACCTAATAACCAAACTGAGTGCACATGATGGTCGTCCCCTTCTTCATGCTTAACCTCCTTACAGCAATTCATTAGAGAATTCTAAGTGTATGACTAAAAATCCTAATTATATTTTCACTGTTTCATGTGTCATTTCATATTTCAGTTCTTTGTGAAGTGCATTATAGCTTCAAGCAAAGCTACATGCGCACTAATCAAGCTAAATGATAATGTGTTACATTTACTTTCAGTGTAGAACAGGAGCTGGTGTGTTTCTGCATTGTAATGTGTTTTATTGAGTGTTGTTTGTCATTCACAGGCAGCCAGACAAACTGCGAGTGGTCTGGACCAGGCGAAACAGACGCATCTGCACCAAGGTAAGAGGAGGATGTGGGTTTTAACTGTATCTGTTTCCGCATTGATAGCTTTCAAGTACTATATGAAGATATGACTGTGGTTACTTGACAATTATTTGTGTACAAGACAGGTTTATCCAAAGTGATACAAATATGACTGAAACCAGTGTAATATATTTATCAAAGGAAGTGCTACCAAACCAATTTAAATGGCTAATATTTTAGTAGCTACTCGAAAAGTAAAGGTAGAGCACAGCTATAAGTGCAGAACAGCACATAATGTTTTTTCAATCATGTTTGAGGTGAGATTAGATAGTATTTTGCTGTTAAAGTCAGGATGTGTTCTCTAAATTGAATCTGGTAGCACTTTATTTTACAGTCCTGTTCCCCATGTACATGTAAGTGCAAGTATGTGTGGTGTGCTTTTATGTTGATGATTATTTTGTCCTATTCCTTAACCTATCTTTGTAAAGCGACCTTGGGTGTTGAAAGGCGCTATATAAATAAAAAGTATTATTATTATTATTAAGTACTGTAAAATAAAGTGCAACCTTAAATCTTTATGAAATTTACAGAGGAAAATAAACCTAAGTATATTTGTGTCATTAGTAACCCCACAGAAAATATTGATAATTGTTTGCACAGCAGAAGGAAACACTCCCTCCATGCACACACAAAACAATTGGTGGGAATGGGATGTAGTTATACTTTCAACACACATAGTTCTGCTTGTTTCACAAGTACAGTAGAATGATTGCACTGATATAGAAGCCTAGTCCTTTCATACATTATTATTCATGATTTTGCTCATGAAAGAACATGCATAATCATTGTCCAGACAGTTTGCATGTTAAGACTTGAGTTTTTTCATTGTGTAAACATGATATGTTTGGGTATCACCAGCTTTGTTAAAAGCAGTATTCTCATTGTGATCATCAGCTTCATGGCTGGCAACCGGGTATCAAGAACCCATACAGGGGGACTGTGGTTTGGCAGGTTCCTGAGAGCGTGGACATCACAGTCACTCTTTTTAAGGTACAGCAAGCATTACAATGTAAAAATAATTCCATGTACACTACCAATCAAAAATTTGGGGCCAGTAAGATTTTTATTTTTTAAAGAAATTAATACTTTTATTCAGCAAGGACATATTAAATTCAAAACTGAGACAGTAAAGACTTACAATGTTACAAAAAAAAAAATGCTGTTCTTTTGAGAGAATCCTGAAAAAAGGATCTTCTTGTGGTTTCTTGAGGATCAAATCAGCATATTATAATGATTTCTGAAGGATCATGTGACACTGAAGACTAGAGTAATGATGCTGAAAATTCAGCTTTGCATCACAGAAATATAAATTACATTTTTCTAAATATATTAAACCAGTAAACAGTTATTTTAAATTGTAATAATATTTCACAATATTAGTGTTTCGACTGTATTTTTGATCAAATAAATGCAGAGTTCTTTCAAAAACATTAAATAATCTTACCAACTCAGAACTTTTGAACGGTAATGTATGTTACAGGAAATGGTACGGAGCCCCCAAAGGGACATAGTGAAGGAGAGAAATATGAGATAGGAGGAAAACTTTATGTCAAAGCTTTTGCATTCTCTCGCAATTGTTTTGCGTTCCCCCAAGCGAATGCAACATTTCTCAGGGGAATGCAAATGTTTTTGTGAGGGAACGCAAAGTATTTTGCATGTGAACACAAGGTTTCCCAGGGAAACACAAAACTTTTGTGAGAGAACGCAAATGCATTGAAATGTTCCGCCCCCCTCCCATTTCATATTTTTTCAATCAGCATGTCCCTTTAGGGGCTCTGTAAAATGGAGGTCATTTGTGACAATTCTTCAATGTACAAATAATAAACATGCATTTGGTCATTGTTATATAAATATTATTCAGATTCATGTCTGTTGTCCATTATTGAAATTTGAAAACATGAGGTGAAATAATGAAACCAATGTCAGCAATTTTTTCTTTCCCTATAGGATCCAAATGCAGATGAATTTGAGGACAAAGACTGGACATTTATCATAGAGAATGTGAGTGTGTGTACTTTGTAATCTCACCCCTTTTATTAAAGGTACTGTTAGCACTTTTAACATTTCTGTTTTGACTCTTTTTTTGCTGTTTAATAAGCTTATGGTTGTCGCATTTATGTTTATTGCTCTTTTGCAATATTTTGTCCTACCAAGAGACAGCCTCAATTTGCAGTACACTGTTTTTAAGTAGTCTAACACCATCTCATCCTAACATCCACAGGAAACAAAGGGCCAACGAAAAATGTTAGCGTCAGTGGATGTGAACATAAAGAAGTATGCGAGTGCAACCCCGGCTCAGTTTGACCTGGTGCTTACATTAAAGCCTCTGTCTGTGAAAGTGCTGGATGCCAATCTTAAACTCACCCTGTCCTGTGTCTTCCTGAAGGAGGGCAAAGCTACGTGAGTTCAGATGTTTTCATTGTTCCACTAAGAAGGTGTGTTTCTGATTCTAGATCTGTGTGATGATGAAGAAACATCAGTCCAAGCAGAAGACATACAGCTCTGGAAAAAATTAAGAGACCACTTAACATTGATTTCTGGACTTGGAGTGGTCTCTTAATTTTTTCCAGAGCTGTATATAGTGTCAAATACATTTTTATTTACTGATCTACAGTCTATTTTAGTAAGTCAGCATAGTATATTTGAGTGAAACAGCTTCTCGAACAAGAAAAAATGTAGGGCAGGACATGATTTTATCCATCTGGATTTTTTTTTTTTGGATGGTTGTGTTTTGCTATTGGTCGATCTCACGTGAGTGACAGGATGTCCCGCTCTTGCGTCAGTAAACACATAATCAGAAAAGAGATGTCACTGCAAGAGGGAGGGAAAGTTATTTTAAAGGGGTCATGACATGGATTTTTATTATTTTAATATGTTTCTTGAGGTTCACTTACAATATTAAAAAAGTTTCCTGCACAAAAAAAACCACATATAGTCCTCAGACGTGTTCCATCCACTTGTTTGCAACGCTGGGATCCCTCTGAAGTCCGTACAAAGACGCAAATGACCTGTTTAAATTAAACGCCTCAAAGCAAACGTTCTTTCACTCTTCCAGTTGTCTTGTTGTCAACAGACTCAAGTGCGTGAGGTATGTCAGAAACCGAACGCGCATCTGTATACTATATCCAGTGTAGACAGCTTCAGTGATTATAATGGGTTCTATTTGCTTTTGACTTGACGCTCACAATCAGTGTAATCAAATGTCAGCCGTTAACCACCTGAATGCCAGTGGGCGGGGCCTATGGTGAGATAATGTATAACTATTCGTCAATGTCTTTCTCAGGAGGCAGTCATATGCAAATGTGTCACAGATTCCTCAATACTAAACAAGCTGTTTTTGGAGCTTGATTAAATAAATGATTTGTTTATAATGAGGAGGACTTTTTCATCTCTGAAATTTGCAGGATGTTTTAATGGTAAAATTCCTCTTATATGTCAAAATATCAAGGCAAATTTGATTTCTCATGTCACGACCACTTTTATTTAAGATTACGAGAGCACATGAACAAAAAAATAATCACATGTATGGATAAATCATTTATAATGAATACTGCAATATTATATTTGAATCTTGTTGTGGACAGTGGGGGGCTTGGAGTCAAAAAAGGTTGAGAACCACTAAGTATTAGTGCTGTATTCTGTATTGTGTATTCAGTGATGAAGACATGCAAAGTCTGGCGAGTCTGATGAGTTGGAAGCAGTCTGATATTGGAAACCTGGATGACTTTAATGACAGTGATGAAGAGGAGGACAAAAGACTGAGTGCAGCAGTGAAAATGGCCACAGCAGTAATAGGTAATACTGACACACACTCACAGTCTTATGTATGCATACTAATGTACCTTGAAGCTAAGACCAGAAGTTTGGAAACAAGATTAGAAACAGGCATTTCCTGTTCTGAAAAGCAAGTTTTTATGCATTGTTTCCTGGTTTTAGGTGAATTGGCTAGGAGGGAGACAGCCTGGTGGTTGTTTGCTGTTTTTTAGGCTGTGTTGTGTTGAATTTAATGTTTGCTTCAGTTTAATGATGTATTTCAGATTTAAAAGTAGCTTTGGCAATGACTAACATAGAATGTGTCTCATTCACATTGTAGACCCATTTTTTTGTCATTCTTTTCTCAAATGGTCTCTTTCTTTTTCATTCTTTTTCTGTCGCTCTGTTCATTCGGTCTGTGCTCAGCTCCTCTTCCTCCTGCTAGGAGAATACATGACAAGGCCTGGAGACCTGCTGTAGACACAGGTCCCTCTGACACAGGTAGCTTTCTAACGGCTCTGGCTTCTTTTTCCAACTATTCCAATATTTCCATAAAATATTTCCTTAAAACTAGAATTAAAATGTTAGTTTTGGGATGATAATATTCCCTTGAAGTATCATGGGGTGTTAATATTCAGATTTTATACTGCTCGATTTGTATCATGACGGTTTCAGATTGGTAAATGATAAAAAAAATTTGAGGCTTGGTAGTGATAACTGTTAATTTTAAACTGTAGTTGGCTGATATCCATTCATTTGCATTATTTGTTTTTTGTTTTTCAATGAGCCCCTTTATTAAGTTATATGCTGTAGAAAAATGCACCAATTTATAAATAATACTTGTTGTTTGTTGTTTATCATTTATCATCTCTATCTATCTATCTATCTATCTATCTATCTATCTATCTATCTATCTATCTATCTATCTATCTATCTATCATCTATCTGTCTGTCTGTCTGTCTGTCTGTATATCTATCTGTATATCTGTCTATCTAATTTTATAATTGTAAAATATAAACATTTAGAAAAAATAGAATTGTATATGTTTCTTATTGTTTATATTTATAATATTTTATAGATAAACCATGGGTATTTTTGTATAAATGTTGTGCTTGTACAATAACCATTTCACCCCTGTAAGTAATACAAATACAAAATACAAATTTTACACTTAAATGCACTCAATTGTATATTAGTTTAGTTGTGTATTAATTAAACACAATATTGTTACTACTTCTAAAACCCAAAACCTGAAATTTGAAGAGATCATGAATATCACACCAACCATTTCAAATCTTTCAAAAGTTTCACTTCTTCATGTTTTATCAGAAACTATAAATAAGTTAGGAGAAACAATGCATTTTCTAACTCTTGTTTCTATACAGCATTTGGGCTGACTGAGTTCTTGTGCCTGTTTGTGAAAGTGGGTGAAATTGCATAACACATTCCCATGACCTCAGCATACCAGCGGTCATAAGTTTGTGAATGTGAGAGTTTATCTGAGATCTGCATCTCTTCCTGGTTTCTCTCATTTTCTTCTCTTCTGAATTATTCCTTGCTCATTTGAGTTCTTCTTTGTCTTTTTTCTGTTTTTTTTTTTTTTGCAACCTCTTAACTATACTTAAATAACTACACATCCACTCTTACTTCCTCTGTTTTTGTCTGTTCCTCTCCATGATCATCATCATTTCTCTCAGCTCATTCTGAACCGGATCGGATGAGCTGTTCCTTCATTACACCTAACGTTCCTCTCCAGTACCGCCCCCTGTCAGTCACCGCTCTTGACCCTTCTGCCCCACCCCTCTCCACTTCATGTGTTCAACCCCTCCGTGCTGCCGGCAGTATCCCGCAGACACGCCCCTCCCCGTACGCCTTCACTATACCTGCATTCACACGTGCTCATCCACCTGCCCTGCCCAAAATCTTCCATCTGCCGACTGGCTCAGGTACAAACACTCATCCACCCAGTGCAATGCAGCAGACCCTCACAAATCTGTGCTGGTCTCCATCGCTGCACTGTGTACATGTCCATATCTCATAGATCATCCACAAACTCACTCTACTGTTATAACTTATTTTCATCATTAATATTTTTAAATAGTTTGGCTTGTTTTAAAGGTGCATTAAGCAAGTAATTACAAAAGGTTTTAGACCTAAAGAAGCAAATAGTACCATGGAAGCACATTTTTGCCTTATAGAGTAAATAAAATAAAATTACTTTATATACCATGGTTTAAAAGTTTGGGGTCAGTAAGATTGTTTTATTGTTTTTGAAAGAAGTCTCTTATGCTTACCAAGGCTGCATTTGTTTGATCAAAAATACAGTAAAAACAGTAATACTGAGAAATATTATTACAATTTGAAATAACTTTTCTGTTATATAATATTTTAAAATGTCATTTATTCCAGTGATGGCAACGCTGAAATTTTCAGTCCAGTCTTCAGTGTCACATGATCCTTCAGAAATCATTCTAGTATGCTGCTTTTGTGCTCAAGAATTTTTTTTTTATTATAAGTCTTGAAAATATTATTTTTTTTCAGAATTGTATGAATATAAAGTTCAAAAGAACAGTGTTTATTTAAAATATAAATATTTTGTAACAATATACATGTCTTTAGTGTCATTAATTGCATTAATTAATAAACTGTATGTTTAATTATTTATTTAAAAAAAAATCTTACTGACTCAAAACTTTGGAACCATAGTGTATCTCATAAAGTCTATATCTTGCAATTACAACTTTATATCTCACAGTTTGACTTTATATGTTACATTTTGATTATTTCTTATTTTTAACTTAATTTATGCTGAATATCAACATAAAATTCCAACAAATGAATTTTACGGCTGCTGTTCAAGGAAGCAACAGCCTGATCCCCATAGCAACTGCTGAGGCACCCTGTGAATTTGTTCATCAAACTCGTTATATGTTCAGCTTCTGACTTTTACCATTCCTGCCCTGTCACAACTTGATCTAATGAACCTTATTTACCTCAATATAATGGGTGTTTTTGCCTTCATTAAAACACACAGATCAACAGATTTACAAAATTTGTTGCTTTACTTTCTTTTTTTTTGTTGTTGTTATTTTTCCCCTCTTTCTCTTATCATACTGTCATTTTTCCTTCTTCCTTTAAGTTGCTGTATCTGTCACTCAAAGGCCATCTGGAGGTCTTGCTAACTCTGAGTTACTGGAGAGCAGTTGCTCTGCTGAGGGCAGTGCAGTCCCTCTCCCGCAGCCCCTTTCTTTCCTTCCCGGGATTAGCACACCCTTCTCTCTTTCCTCTTCTTCTGCTCAGTCCTCCTCATCCCCTCAGCAGACCCCTCTACCTGATGTAACCCAGACAGGTAACGAGTGTTGCCCGCAAGTCAGAAAAGATGGTTGCTGTAGCTTGTAAATACAACCCAAATTCCGGAAATTTTGAGATGTTTTTTAAATTTGAATAAAATGAAAACTAAAAGACTTTCAAATCACATGAGCCAATATTTTATTCACAATAGAACATAGATAACATAAATGTTTAAAGGGAGAAATTTTACACTTTTATCCACTAAATGAGCTCATTTCAAATTTGATGCCTGCTACAGGTCTCAAAAAAGTTGGCACGGGGGCAACAAATGGCTGAAAAAATAAAGAAATTTTGAAAAGATTCAGCTGAGAGAACATCTAGCAACTAATTAAGTTAATAGATATCAGGTCTGTAACATGATTAGCTATAAAAAGGATGTCTTAGAGAGGCAGAGTCTCTCAGAAGTAAAGATGGGCAGAGGCTCTCCAATCTGTGAAAGAGTGCGTAAAAAAATCGTGGAATACTTTTAAAAACAATGTTCCTCAACGTCAAATTGCAAAGGATTTGCAAATCGCATCATCTACAGTGCATAACATCATCAAAAGATTCAGAGAAACTGGAGAAATCTTTGTGCGTATGGGACAAGACCTTTATTGGATGCCTGTGGTCTTCAGGCCCTCAGACAACACTGCATCACTCATCGGCATAATTGTGTCAATGAAATTACTAAATGGGCCCAGGAATACTTCCAGAAACCACTGTTGGTAAACACAATCCGCTGTGCCATCTGCAGATGCCAACTAAAGCTCTATCATGCGAAAAGGAAGCCATATGTGAACATGGTCCAGAAGCGCCGTCGTGTCCTGCGGGCCAAGGCTCATTTAAAATGGACTGTTTCAAAGTGGAAAAGTGTTCTATGGTCAGACGAGTCCAAATTTGACATTCTTGTTGGAAATCATAGACGCCGTGTCGTACAGATTAAAGAGGAGGGAGACCTTTCAGCGTGTTATCAGCGTTCAGTTCAAAAGCCAGCATCTCTGATGGTATGGGGGTGCATTAGTGCATACGGTATGGGCAGCTTGCATGTTTTGGAAGGCACTATGAATGCTATGAAAGGTATTTAAAGGTTTTAGAGCAACATATGCTTGCCTCCAGACAACGTCTATTTCAGGGAAGGCCTTGTGTATTTCAGCAGGACAATGCAAAACCACATACTGCAGCTATTACAACAGCATGGCCGGGTGCTGAATTGGCCTGCTTGCAGTCCAGATTTTTCACCTATACAGAACATTTGGTGCATCATTAAACGAAGAATATGTCAAAGACCTGTAGCAGGCCTCAAATTTGAAATGAGCTCATTTTGTGCATAAAATTTTAAAAATGTATCTGTTTAAAACATTTGTTATGTTATCTATGTTCTATTGTGAATAAAATATTAGCTCATGTGATTTGAAAGTCTTTTGGTTTTTATTTTATTCAAATTTTTAAAAAAATCCCAACATTTTCGGAATTCGGGTTGTAATTGTTTTGTAGCTGGCATACTTTTGCTTATTTACACTTGGTCAAACTTTACCTTTCATTTTATTAAAACTTTACCTGTGCTGTTGTTGCTTCTTCATTCTTCTCCTTTCTGTCTTATCATTTTCTCCCCTTATTTAGCCACTCTATCTGCAGCTCGTAGCAAGACCTGGAGACCTCACAGCTTCCCCTCTTCACGCTCCTCCCCTTCTGTTTTTGACCCCTCCTCCTTTGAATTTGGCCCCTCCCCTCATGATTCAATGACTCTACCTGCACCACGGCCCTCAAAAATATATCGCGCCTCATTGGCTGAGCCAGGCTCTGCCCTCACAAAGCCTACGAGCTTGCCCTCTGCCACTGAGACAGGTACATGAGGCAGATGTTCATATTTAACACATTTTCAGATTAGATGGCATTTGGTTTTAAAGTTCGTTTTGAACCACACTTTTCACGTTCAGTTCCTAACATTCTGAAAATTATTTAAAAAGATGCATATTTGACGTTAGGACCCCATGAAATCAAAATGAGAGATTCATAGCTTTTAGTCCATGTCTGCTTTGAGGCCATTTATATGCTTGTATGCTCCTAAAACTTGGATCAAAATTTCCAGATACATTACCATTCAAATGTTTGGGGTTGGTAAAATGTCTTTGAAAGAGATCTCTTATGCTCACCAAGCCTGATTTATTTAATAAAAAAAATGCAGTAAAGCTGTGATATTTATGTATATCTCTTATGGAAATATGGACCAAAAATGTTGGTGACTTTCCATAATATGAGTTTAAGGCCAATTCACACTGCACCGACAAACACCAACAAACACCAACAAACACCAATGAACAAGTTGGCCGTTGGATTTAGAATTCTATGAGAAAAAACTGTCATGTTCACACCGCCCCAACAAACACAGACAAACAAGTGACGTCTGACTGGGAAAATTCCACAAATACATATGTACAGTTGTGGCCAGAATTATTGGCACCCTTCATAAATATGATCAAAGATGACTCTAAAAATAAATCTGCATTGTTTATCCTTTTGATCTTTAATTCATAAAATTAGCAAAAATCTAACCTTTCATTGAAGGAAAATAATTGAAAGTGGGGGGGAAATAACATTATGAAATAAATATTTTTCTCCAAAACACGTTGGCCACAATTATTGGCACCCTTTTATTCAATTATTTTTACAACCTCCTTTTGCCAAGAAAACAGCTCTGAGTTTTCTCCTATAATACCTGATGAGTTTGGAGAACACCTGAGAAGAGATCAGAGATCATTCCTTCATACAGAATCTCTCCAGATCCTTCAGATTCCCAGCTCCATGTTGGTGCTTCTTCTCTTCAGTTCACACAACTGTAACCATGTTAACAATATCGTCAGGCAAGTTTATTATATTGATAATATAGTATCATATATATTTTCATTGTATTAAAGTATTGAGGCAAAACAAAAATACTAACCTGAAATCCGAAGCGCTGTAGCCATCGATCTGATCGTAACCTATTGCGCTGCGGTTGGTAGCCTATACACCGGTTTTAAAACTTTTTTTAGCGCGACCCTTTTTATTAACGAGACCCATAAGCATATACAACCATGTAGCTAAACAAGCCAAAACTAATTATTAAAAAACGAAACTGAAGGTAAACCTGCGTCGCTCTCATGGTGGTTATAATGTTACCTCTCTCTTTCGGTGAAGTGGAGCAGCTGCTCTTGCTGAATGGCACGGATTGCACTATGGACTATTGTACCTTTGGTATATATATATATTTTTTTTTAACTGTATTTTATTTTTTAAAACGAACAAGCTGCGATGTCACGTTTCCAGTACTTTGTTGTGTGTGCGTGAGGCGCGGGCGCGATCAAACAGCTGTCTTTGCAGAGGACTTGCCTCATCGTCATGGCAACGGTTCGTAGCCAGGTCAGATTACGTCAGAGTTTGTCGGGACATTCCAAGACCCGACAAACGCCGATTAAACATGTTCGGTCTGATAAAAACCAACTCCGACCAACGCCAGCAGACGCCAACAGGGGTATCACACCGATCCAACAAACTCCAACAGACGAGTTTGTTGGCGTTTGTTGGCTGTTGTCGGTGCGGTGTGAATTGGCCTTTATTAAAGGTGCTCTAAGTGATGTCACGCGTTTTTAGGCCAAAACATTTTTTGTCACATACAGCAAACATCTCACTATCCGCTAGCTGCCTGTCCCCTGAACACACTGTAAAAAAATGTGGTCTCTGTAGTCGCCACAAGCTCCGAAAACGGCAATAAAAACAAACTGGTGCAGCCTGGACCACAAAACATAATAAACATGCTCCAGCCAGTAACCGACAAGAATGATTTTAAATGCGCGTTCATGACTGTTTCAGGAAGCACGGAGGGGAGGGGGAGGAGGAGAAGGGAGGGTCTAGCTAGCCTCTGTTTTGTTTGACAACACTTCGAACGTCAACAGGAAGTTACTCCACCCAGGATCACTTAGAGCACCTTTAAACATACCACCTCTTTCCACAAAAGCAAGTAGCCAATGGCTGTGACATAAACTAAAAGCTACTGGATATAAAAAATTAAAAAAAATGAACGGGGTCTTTGATTAAATGTTAGTCTTAAACACTTACAATTTCCCGTCTCTCTCCTTTTACATATTTTGTTCAACTATTATGTTAACATTTTCAAATCAATGCTAACCATACCTTTTTTCTTTCCTCTTTTCCCCCTTTGTTTCCCCATCTGTTCATACATTCACTCTGTCATTCACCAACCTCTGTTATTTACCATGGTCAACACCAGCATCTTGGCAAAAAGAGTGGAGATCTCCCAAGCTGCACCCCACTCTGTGTCCTGCTCCCTTCACCTCTGCAGAACATATTAACCAGCAGCGTCATCCAGCCTCAATTAATCCCTCTCTGCCTGCACAAACTTCTCCCGTAATGAATGATCCCCTTCCCACATTGTCTTTATCCCATGTGCTTCCTCAACCAATGGATATTTCCACTATTACTCCCAATCCTGGTGCAACATCTCAAAGTGTAGCTCCTTCCTCTGAGATGCTCAGCACCGAGTGTGTCTCTACTTCTTGCTCTCAAACCCTGTCAGCTTCCATCCTCCCTCTTCCTTCAGCATCATTGGTTTCTCTCTCTATTGCTCCTGCTGCTTCATCTAGTTCTCCATCCACCCCTTATCCCTGTGTTTCTACTCATCTCGCTGTTTCTGATGCTCCTCTATGTTCCTCTCCTGATGTTGGTCCTGTGGTCACAGCATCTGTTGTCTCTGAGCCAGGTAGAGAACAAACAAACACTCTAAGACAACTGTTCTGAACTCGTTTGCATGTGTTAAACTAATGAAATGATCAGTTTTCATCTGTTGAGTTTAAGATGAAAAAAAATAAATAATCTGCATTGTGTAGGGTTTCGGATGCTTTTTCAATGGAGCATGAATATTGTGAAAGCTCTAATACTCACTGTCTGAGTCAAAGTTCATATTTTTTAAAGGCATATTTTCAAAAATGAAAATGGTCATCATTTACTCACCCTTATGATATTCCAAACCTGTTGGCTTTGGAAAAGAAAGGAATGACATGAGCCTATGGAAGTAAAATTATGACAAATGCCTTTAAAAAATGCATTTTTAATGCCTTGCATTAACATTGCTTGCATTTTAAAGGGTTAGTTCAACCCAAAAATGAAAATAATGTCATTTATTACTCACCCTCATGTCGTTCTACACCCGTAAGACCTTCGTTCATCTTCGGAACACAAATTAAGATCAGCGAGGCCTGCATCGCCAGCAATGTTACTGCAGCTCTCAAGATCCATAAAGGTACTAAAAACATATTTGAAACAGTTCATGTGACTTCAGTGGTTCTATATTAATATTATAAAGGGACAAGAATACTTTTTGTGCGCCAAAAAAACAAAATAACAACTTTTCAACTATCTATATTTCAAAACACTGTTTCAGAGCTTCACGAATTGAATCAGTGAATCGGAGCGCCAAAGTCACGTGATTTCTGCAGTTTAGCTGTTTGATAAGAGATCTGAATCACTAATTCGAAACAAAAGATTCATAAAGCTTTTTTTGGTGCACAAAAATTATTCTTATCGCTTTATAATATTAAGATAGAACCACTGAAGTCACATGAACTGTTTTAAATATGTTTTTAGTACCTTTATGGATCTTGAGAGGTTCAGTAACATTGCTGGCGATGCAGGCCTCACTGAGCCATCGGATTTCATCAACAATATCTTAATTTGTGTTCTGAAGATGAACGAAGGTCTTACGGATGTAGAACGACATGAGGGTGAGTAATAAATGACAGAATTTTCATTTTTGGGTGAACTAACCCTTTAATCAGTGTTAATTTATTATAATTGAGTTACTATTATATATATTTTTTTCATGATAGTTTTCATTTTAATATTTAAAGTATTAGCAATTTAGTTTTGTCATTTTTATCATTTTTTTAAATGTATATTTGGTTTATATTAATTTTATTTCGGTTTTAGTTATTTTATAACATCAAGTTAAATGAAAGTGAAAAATGTTGCTTTGGCAAATAGCTGAAATAAAATAAGTTTAAGTTGTTTATTAAATTATTTTATTTCAGTTAACGTTTATTTTAAAGTAAGAATTGTTTTATGGTTTTAGTTTGTGTTAACTATAATAACCCTTATTTTAATGCATTGTTTTTTCAAGAATTGCATTTTGGGTGGCTGCCAGTCAACAGGATGTGAGAATATATTTCGAATGGAGATATTTCACACTCTTTTTTGTTTAAATTTGTCATTATTTTGCTTCCATATGAGCCTGAATAAAAGCAAAAAGATATTTTGGGTTCAAATCAAACCCTTTAATTTGTTTCCTCTCTGCACTCATCTCCTCCTCCTCCATTCTTCCCTTGTAATCATTCTCTCCTTTTTCTATCATCTTCCTTTCTCATCTGGTCATTGCCAACCTCAGAGCCTCTCCCAGAGGTCCAGACATCCGAATGGAGACATCAGGTTGTGCCCACAGTGATTAGACCTAATGTGCGCAGGCCAATAGCCCCTTCTCCTGTAGATGCCCTTAACTCTCCTTTCTATACCTCTCCTTTTATTCTTCCCTCACCCTCTTCCATGATCCCTGAACCCCACATTTATACCCAAACATCCACTATAGCCCCTGTTATTGCCTCCATTTCAATCCCTTCCTCTGACTCACTCACAGGTACATATGTTGGTCTGAACCTTTATCTGTGTTTCATTCTCATTCTGTGTGTTCGTACTGTCGTTGTGTGTTGAACATTGATCAACAGAGAACAGGATTTAAACATGGCTTGAGCTAGTGAGATCTGTTTTAGATTACACTCCAACATTGCTTGCATAGCAGTACAGCATCGAAAGGCCAAACATTCCATTCTTTCCAGTGTATTGCACACATCCATCATAACTATAAAACTGTTAAAAACAGTCAGTATTTCTGACTAGCTTACAATGTTTTTGATACTAGCAACATTCAGTTAAACAATATTTTAAGTTTTATTCTAGTGTTTTTTTGTTTAGATTTTTCCATAAACATACAGTTTTAATATCAATAGTACAATCTTCTGTATAAAAAAAAAAAAGAAAAAGAAAAAAGAAACGGGTAATTAATAACAATCAGAGAACTCATTAAATGCAACAAGTCTTAAATGACATGATGTTATGCCCCCTGGAGGACACATGAATAAAACTACTCAGTAACACAATACTGTTCAAAAGTGTGGGATCAGATTTTAAAGGGATAGTTTACCCAGAAATGAAAATTTTGTTATCTTTTACTCACCCTCATGTTGTTTGAAACCTGTATGAGTTTCTCTCTTCTGTTGAACACAAAAGAAGATATTTTATAGAATGTTGGTAACCAGACAGTTGATAGTAGCCATAGAAGGAAAAAAATACTATGGAAGTCAATGACTACCGTCAAGTGTTCGGTTACCAACATTCTTTAAAATATCTTTTGTGTTCAACAGAAGAAAGAATCTCATACAGATTTGGAACAACATGAGGGTGAGAAAATGATGACAAAATGTTCATTTTTGGGTGAACTTTACATTTAAGTCTCTCATGCTCACCAGGGCTGCATTTATTTGATCAAAATTACAATTAAAAAAAGAAGTAATATTGTGAAAATTTACACAATTTAAAACAACTGTTTTCCATTTGAATATATTTTAAAATGTAATTTATTTCTGTGATGGCAAAGCTGAATTTTCAGCATCATTACTCCAGTCTCCAGTGTCACATGATCCTTCAGAAATCATTCTAATATGCTGATTTGCTGCTCAATAAACATTTCTTATTATTATCAAAGTTGAAATCTTTTTTGCTGCTTAATATTTTTTGTGGAAACTGATGATTTTTTAAGGATTCTTTGATTAATAGAAAGTTCAAAAGAACAGCATTTTTGACTTGAAATAGAAATGTTTTGTAAAATTATAATTTTTTTATTCAGCATTGTTGCTGAATAAAAGTATTAATATTTTTTTAAATGTAGTGACCCCAAACATTTGAACGGTAGTGTATGATGTGAGATATATCATAACAGATGCATGGTTTACATGATAGATTGATACATACATGTAGCTTGTATGATTTGGATGAATTTTGTAAAATACTAATCTTTCAAGCAGATCTGTACCTTAACAAACACGTACAAGGATTGAGCTTTCTCTCAATTCTATATTGTGTACTGTGTTAACGTTAGGCCTTTAACAATGCATCAGTAGAATGCTTGTTAAATGATGCTTCATATTTTGTACTTAATATTTTGTAATTGATATAACAAATTATACTATATGTTATATGTTATATTATATTTCAGAGAAACACAGACAGTTAAGTGTATTAGCAGAGGAGGAATATCCCAATACTGTGTGTACTGGTGAGTATACACTACAGCTGCTCTTATAGCTAACCTTCCATTGTTTATAAATTTGAGTATTTTCATTGACATGTTAGTCATTCTTTTGTGATCTCTGTGAATATCTCTACAGCTGATGAGGATGCAAACACAAAACCTTCAGATGTTCCTCAAAACCATGAACCTCACCCTCGCAGAGCCGGAGTTATCAGTATAGCCAACCAAAGACCAAACATGGAGCTCACTATGGACAAGAAACGGCCTGTTTTTGGACTTGAAGTTGTACGGCCTGCAAGAAGGTGAGTAATATGCAGAAAACTAAGTAAAATCTTGCTGATTGGGTGATGTCAATAGGAAGTGCATTAAAGGAGTGAAGTTGTTGGTTGACACCAGAAATGCACTGACAATTTGGTATAAATACCTGGAATACTTTAGTGTTGCATTTACTAATATGGATGACTTTGTGAACACAAACACTCTTGGTTCCTTTTTTTTTCTTCTTTTTTTTTTGAAATCTTGGATGCAACAATAACGACCTAATGTATTTTTCTGTATTTTATTTTTTTTTGTTTTTTTATTGTATTGTATTGCATTGTATTGTGGGGTTTTTTAATTATTATTTTTTCTTTGTAAAATTAACCTGAATGTATTTTGCTGTATTGCATACATTTTAATGATCACTTACATTTGTGAGGACTTAAACCCTGCATCAAAACCAAAAATGTATCATTAAAATTATATAAATTTAGTCAAATTAGGCCACTGACCACAAGGTGACTAAAGCAACAAACAAATTTTGAACTTCATAGAAATGGTTATTGACATTTTGAGGCCATTGGGTTTCCTTGGTGTAAATTCAGGGTTAAAGTCACTTAATTTTCTTTTTGTATTAGTTTGCATGCTAAAACACAAGTTTGCACACTGTTGTGAACAGAGGAAAAAATTATGTATGAGCATTTTTATGTTCATACCAAGGGCATGAAACAGGGCATGGTGTTCATTAACACTATTAATCTCAGAGAAAGGTAATTGACATTGGTTCAAGGTGATGCCATGCAGTATAATTGAAACTTTTTCTTTCATGGTATCATCTCAGCACATCTTATCAGTTCTGATGTGTTTTCTTCTTAGACCAGAGAGCATGACCTCTCTGCTGCCCACTGACCATATGTCACCCAATGTCACTGATGTCACACATTTTGAGCTGCCAATATCAGAGCTGTCTGATACAGATAGAGTATCCGCTCCTGCAGCCCTCGAAACTGTCCCAAAACCTGCTGAAGCCCCTACATTCGCCGCCCCATTAACTCAGATCCAGATCAATCTGTCAGAGAATTCACAGAGCTCTGCTGAACTGGCTGTTTTACACTCAGCTGCACATGAGCAGACAGAAGACAAGATGATTCCTTGTAAAGACAAGACAGAGCCGTTTCAAAGTAGTTTTCAACCAGTGGAAATACAAGAGCAAGAAGTCAGCCCAGAATCTGTGCCGCAGCCGCTCTCAAGTCCAGAAATGTCCCAGGCAGATCACATTGATGAAGGGTAAGTATGTTCTGCATCCGACCGTAATATTTGCTAGCATATAGTTACTGTGTTACATTTAAAGCTTACTATGCTATATTAATAAAAAATGCATATACTGTATGTGTTGCGGTCCATTCGCTTATTATTATTCATAAGTCCATTTTACATCCTCCCTCTGATCTCTGTTTTTAATGTCCCTGTCCCTCAGCGCCAAAAGCATGGCCGCTTTGCTGCCCTCTTGCCCAAAAGTGTCCCATTCTCCTTGGTCACCATCCATATTGGCTGATGATACAGTTGAAAATCAAATAGGAGACTTGTTTGTAGATGGACTACCTAGAATGAACCAGGAATTCAGCGTTCTTCCCATCTGCAAGAAAGCATATGAAGGAGAAGAGGCTAATGTCGACAGATCTTCATCTGTTCCCAGCATGATATATCTTCTTCCAGCCTGTCCGAAAACTGCTTTTGTACCTGGGATGCCATCTGTAACTTTTCAAGACACTAAGTGGCCTTGGGATGGGTCTGTGAAGATACTGAAAGAGTACCTTCAAAAAGAGAAACCAGCAAAACTTATTCAAGATATGGATTGTTCATTGTATGAGCGGAGCACTGTGGAACATATGGTATCACTACATTTAACTTGCCCAAGAACTGCCAGCGTCCCTGGATTCCCATCTTTGCCTTTCAATATGGTCAATCTTCTACCATTATGTCCAGATTTCTCTGTAGCTCCAGGTTTTCCTTCAAGACATCCAATCATTTGCAAAGATGAAATCTGGCCTAAAGAGAATTTAGCATTTTATTTGAAGAAAAGTAAGGAACAAATTTTGCCAATGTCTTTAATGAACGTGGATTTTGAAACCTCAAGAAATATGCTTTCATTGAGGTCATCTTGTTCAGCAGCACCCAAGATTTCAGGATTCCCATCTGCTCCAAAACCAGTTACACCAAGTATGGTCAGGATTTCATCATGTTGTCCAAACGCTTCCTGCATTGCTGGATTTCCATCTGCAAAAGAGCTTACCAGTCAAAATATTATCCAACAATGGCCATCCAACAATGAATCATCTCTGATAATAGCACAAAAGAACCAGTCCAGTTTGCCTCAAGTTGTAAACATATTAAAAGAGGATGAGTTAACAGGTATGGTGAGCTTAGTACCATCTTGCCCAAGAAAAACAAGGACTCCTGGTTTTCCATCTACACCAAAACGAAAACTAGACATTACATTCTGTATGACAAAACTCCTACCTTCATGTCCAACAGCCTCTTGTGTCCTTGGAATATCAACTATACAAATTCTTGCAAGCACATCAGATTCACTTAAGGAGTGGCCAAAGGACATTAATCCATTTTGGGTGAAGACGCTAGCATCTCAGCCATGTCATTTAATCTGTCCATATCCAGCTCAGTATGAAGTTACAGAAAACACATCTGTTTTTAACAGTATGCTGTCATTGATACAATCTTGCCCTAGAAAAGCAAGTACACCTGGATTTCCTTCTGCACCCTGGCTCATGCCTGAAACACAAATAATATCTGGTACTCTGTCAACATGCCCACAGACAGCTAAAACTCCAGGCTTCCCCTCTTTAGTCCCAAGCGAAATTGATAAGGCTTTGGTAAATAATTGGCCTTTAAAGGAGAAAAGTTTTTTTGTGAGAAGGTGTTTGCCATTGTACACATCTGAGAGGTTAAACATTGCTTATCAGGACAAAGAGAGTTTTAAAGAAATGTATGCTATTTTGCCAAGTTGTCCAGTGAAAGCAAATGTTCCTGGCTTTCCATCTGCACCAAAGCCCAAATTAATGCTTCATCTGTTCCCTTCTTGCCCAATAGTCTCAAATGTACCTGGGATGCTATCAAGCGTAATATCTGAAGTGGAATTACAGTGGCCCGAAAATGAAAGGCCATTATGGGTTAAACAGTTAAGCAGAAAGTGTCAGCCCATGCACATTGTTCCACCTCAGTACAGAGAAATGAATAAAGACATCACTAGGGATATGGTAGCTTTGCGTCCAACTTGTGCAACCAGTGCTAAATTACCCGGCTTCCCATCTGCCCCAAGTCTAAAAACTGAGAAGAAGGCACCAGATATGGTTTCCCTCATGCCATCTTGTCCACGTTTTACAAAAGTATTAGGTATGCCATTTGTTGATTTAGGAAATGAAGCAATGGATTCAAGTGCATGGCCACTGGATGCAAAGCAACTGTACAGGAGAACCACAAAGGATGAGTCTGATATGGTATGTTCTTCCTTAACAAACTTGAATCAAACAATTGACAATAACCTGAATTTCCAAATAGAAGACATGGCTATGATGATGCCATCCTGTGCAAAGCAGTCCAATGTTCCTGGGTTTCCATCCACATATTCAGAATCTCCACATATTCTTTATCAGACAAATAATAGTCGAGCGTCAACAGAAGATGTTGGCCATAAACAAGAAACTACAACTGTGCTTGCTTCAGCAGACATCGAAATAGACCTGTTCAGTGCAAACAAGTCTGACAGTAGTTTTACATTAGAGAAGACCAAGGAGAATGTGAACTTTTGGGCAAGTTGTGACGAAGGACAAAAGGGAATTCTGGAGAGGGGGTAAGTTCAGAATTGCCCAAGTGTTTGTTACACAAAACAATAATTTTGTATTGCACATCAGTAGATAGTGCAATACAAAATGAAATACTTTGACACTTGTTTCTAGGAAAATGCATTTCAGAATGTGGCACTCCATACCAGACATGCCACTATTACTGACTGTTGAGGAGAGGTGAGTTTTGCAAGGAAACATTAGATAGAGAATTAATTAATTTATTGCTTTGCTTTGCCTTGCCTTAATTGCATTTTCTGTCTGCATAACATTTATCCACTTAAAGGCATAGTTCACCCCAAAATGAAAAATCTGTCATTATTTACATTATGCACCTTCATGTTGTTCCAAACCCATATGCATTTCTTTATTCTTTTGAACAAAAAAGAGAATATTTGGAAAATGTATGTTTTTTTCCCCCATAAAATGAAAGTCAGTGGACCCTGCATAGTTGACCCTTTCCTTTTTAGGTCAACTATGCCTTTAAAGGGGACCTATTATGCCCCATTTTACATGCCTCTGATGTCCCCAGAGTGTGTATGTGAAGTTTTAGCTCAAAATACCTCACAGATAATTTTTTATAGCATCGGCCTAAGAGGGCAGAGCTTCAAGAGCTCGTTCTCCCCTGTCAGGATTCCGCCAGGACGCACTATAATGTCAGAAACTGCGAATATATGCTGCATGGAGATAGAACAGGTATAGTGTAGTTAAATTACAGTTATAACTTATATTGTCTTCTTTTTTTTATCCACTATATTACTACAAGCCTGTTGTATCGTCCGAATGATGGCCAAAACTATACAGATGAGTTTTATGACGTTTATTGTACTTCACACAAAAGATGAAGCGTCCATTTTCACTCTAGAAAATCTCTGTTAGCGCTTAATAAAACACTGCAAGTGTGCATTAACATATTATCCATAAACTCTCTCTTTTCCCTTGTATTATCATCTCCAACAAACATAGTGAAGTACACAGAAACACTCGTTACAACTAACAGTAAACGAATATACAAAGACCTTATGCCTTTCGGGTGGTGCTTAATAAACTTTATACTCGTAAATAAACTCAGATGAATAATAAAGTGCCCTCACCTTCATTACTGCCGTATCCAGTATCACTCTGGAGACTGTAAGCTGAATCACAAACAGTTTTTACTTGTATATCCTTGAGTAGCACATTTTAGCACAGTCTCTGTTTTGTTTTGTATTGTCCCTTTGTATTGATATTCGTTCACAAAGCAGTCCGGTGTGAAATGATTTGCGCAGACATAAGCGAATTTCGACAGAACTGAGGGAGCATTTTCCTGGAAAACCAAGTTAATCCGACTCGTTTTCAGCAGCTCAGATTTAGGGAGTAAATGGAGAGAGCTATGTGGATTAATCCATCCAGCTACAGAACACCTAAAACGCTTGGGTTTTTCATTCTCGTCAGTGCAGCAATGGCAGACTCGCTGTGAACGCCACATTCGTGGTTGAAGCCTGTGGCTTTTGTGACCTCACCCTGCCAGGGATCTTGTTCTGAGACACTTCTCATGATTTATGGGGATTAAAAAAAAAAGGAGTGGTTGGATTTTTATCACTATAGGGTGGTTGTGTACCCACACTGCCAACACACATTTATAGCCAAACGTGAATTTTGCATAATAGGTCCCCTTTAAAATCATAAATGCATAATGGTATGAAAACTAGGCACAACAAATGAGGTGTAGCAGAGACAATTTAGGCCCTGCTGTAGTTGTCAAGCCCATCAGTTGGTTCATGAAGTGTTCAGGAGGACACATTCATTGAAAATGAATTGGCTGCCACTAAATGGAATGATGCATGCAGTCAAATCATCTTGTATTGACAGACAATCTCACATATGACATCTGATCATATGCTTATTTTTCTCAGCTGTCAAAGCATAAGTGCTCAGATTCCACCTTCTGAAAATTACGGAGACACTCTGACTGCAAACGGGGATGTGGATGAAGGTATATTATGGGCATCACAAGACAGAACAGAACAGTTTGCTGATGCTTTAAAGAAAGAAGAAGAGACTACAGAAGATCACAGTAGTCTGGTCCCTTCTACAACAAAAGATTGGCCTACAGGACTGCAACAAGAATGTGTACCAAACATGGTAGATCTTCTTCCATCATGTCCACTGTTCTCAAGAGTATTTGGATGTCCATCTACAGCGCTTTCAAGCATATGCAAAACAGACATAATCAACTGGCCTACTGATTTAAGTATCATTTGGGATGAGCCATGTAAATCAACAAAAAAAAATTTGTTAATGCCATACTTGGATAAATCCCCCTATGTGGCAAATATGGTGTCCCTGGCATGCACATGTCCAAATGAAGCAAGAATTCCTGGTTTTCCATCTGCTAAAAGACTCACAGAGGCCCCATGTCCATCTTGCCCAGAAACATCCATTGTTGTTGAAACATCTTCACAAACCCCATTTGCAGAGGAAAAGCATCATGAGGAGTGGCTGTGCATTGAACCAACATTATTGGAAGAATTTCCTGAGCCAAAGCCAGTTTTAGACAACGATAGCCCAGTTGAGTGTTCAGAGATGCCTGTAATGATGATAGTCACAGTGCCATCAACACTTAATCCTGATTTCCAGTCTGCACCAAACAGTGAAGAATTAATTACTCAATCATGTGAAGAATTACATCTTCAAGAGTCTACAATTGCTGAGTCTAAACTAAGGGACTACTCCACGCCTGCAAATGAGATGTTAAACTTCATATCCGAAAACACTGCACAAATTCCAGATTCTGTCCCTGAAACCCAAATCGAGCCAAATATGTTGGAGTTTCTTCCATCCTGCCCGGTGCTTTCTAGAATCCCTGGATGTCCATCTCTAAGAGTCCTTGAAGGCAAGGAGTGCATTAGTGATCAATCAATAATCTTATGCAATTTATTCAAAGATAGACAGACTGATATTTTTGACTTCAGTAAAGATGAAAAAGACTCACAGATTATAGCTCTGGCACCAACGTGCCCACAAGCATCATGTATTCCTGGCTTTCCATCTAGACCACATCCTAAGTCGCAGATGGAGCCGAACATGCAAAATATTTGTCCCTCTTGCCCAAAGGTTTCACATATAGCTGGTTGTCCGAGCATCCAGATCCCGAAGACATCCAATTGGCCTATGAGTACAGTCATTTTGTGGTCAAGTCAATTAAAGAAACTCCCTGTTGTTTTGGACATGGACAAGATGTGCAAAGAAAACATTCATAGAATGTTTGCTCTGGCACCTACATGTCCATCAGTGGTCTGTGTTCCTGGTTTTCCATCTGTGCCCGAACCAATCATGCTATGCATGCTTCCAGCTTGCCCGGAGAAATCTAATGTTATTGGATTTTCTTCTAAAAGAGAGCATTTAGATTGGTCTGTTGACAAGGAAACATTGTGCAATGTATCTTTTAAAAAGCAACCTGTTGTTGTTATTGACAGAGTAGATTCACTCAATGAATTAACTGAAATAATGTTTGAATTGGCTCCAACTTGTCCATCAAAGGCAAGAATACAAGGATTCCCATATGCACCTAAGCGCAAAGTTACACTTCCTCCTAATATGGTCAGTCTTAATCAGTGTGTTCCGAAGACTTCAAGAATTATGGGATTCTCATCAACTGAGAGTATAAACACAGGAGTATGGTTTGCAGATGAAATGCCCCTGCTGGAGAGGTCATTGAGAACAAGATCAGAACTGCTTATCCAGTTTAATTTAGCAAATCCATATGAAGAAATAGACAAATATATTTTGCAGAGGATGTTTACACTAGTGCCCACCTGCCCCAGAGAAGCACGCACACCTGGTTTCCCCTCTTTACCTCAGGTTAAAGTAGAGGGCTTCTATCTCAGTAAAGAACCAGACACAGTCAGCCTTTTGCATTCTTGCCCAGTGGTTTCTTTTAACATAGGTGTTCCTACAGTAAAATCTATGCCCATAGAAGAGTCTCAAGAAAGGATATGGTCTGCTCAGAAGCCCATATGGGTCAAACCTCTTAAAGAAAGACCAGTTTTTTCTTTAAATTTTACAAAGGATTATGAAGAATATTCAAAAACTATGTTCTTACTTACTCCTACCTGCCCTAATAAGGCCCGCAATTATGGATTTCCATGCTCTGAAAGGCTAAAAAAAGAAGAGTGTATGATGACAGATGTCTTACCTTCTTCAGAGGCTCCATTCTCTGCAACCGATGAAATAGAAATCAATAACCTGGTCAGTGAAGTACCATGTTCCCCAGTTGAAGCAAGGCTTCCTGATTTCCCACATGCTTCTACATGTGCAATTTTTCCATCAAGTCCAACCCAAGAACACATTGAATTTGAAATCAAATTTACCCAATACATAGAATCAGAAAGGAATCAAACACTGGACATAACAGGAACTGGTAAGAGAACCATTATTAGAGTAAGGCTTGAACGTCATGTATACAATATGTATACTCAGAAATTATTATTATTATTTTTTTTAAGATAATCCTAAAGAAATAGGAAGTTTTCAAGAGATGCCCTTGGTTGAAGGGTGAGTTACATAGCATGTTTTTATATGTGTTTTATCACTGCATTTGCAATAGATTTTGAAATAGTTTGATTCGCTTTGCATTAATGCAGACCACATTTCTTTTAGTTTAGTTATTTTACATACAGTATATTATATTTATATTATATTATAATTTCTTGACATTGATTTGGCTTTATGGGAGCTTTATGCAAGCTTGTTCATGTAAAAACAACACCCATTGTGTCATTCAAAATTATCTAATAAAACATAGCTCAACATGATTTGAATTACCTGACTAATATATGACTTTCTTCACTAACATTATTATATCATCTCACTGGATGTTGTACCTGAAACATTTTCGGTGCATGTACGTGAGAGTACGCATGGTGCATGTGAACTGCATTACAGACCCTGCAGACTTCACTTTTAACTAGTGAACTATTCTGTATCAGTATTGAAAACCATCAGGAGAAGTTTCTTCTAGAAGAGCAACATGTCGAGGCGCAATCTACTATTAAATCCCATGATACCGGAGAGCCAGGAGAGACTGCTATAATGTTAGGATGGGAGGTTTTGGAGGCAGATGATACTTCCACAGAAAAAGAAGAATCTTCTGGTCTTGTTAAGAGTATAGTTGATGTCTTTCACAGAGGGTAAGTAGAGGGTACATAATTGAGTGAAACCACTGAGCATGTTGGCTTGGATTTTTATTTTAAAAACATTTGAAATCTATCTAGGACAATGATTAGTTAGTAAATGTAATTAGGAATCAATAAAATTACTCCTAACCATATTCAAATGTGTTCTTTTGTTACAGTAATTTATTTTCATTTTTATTAATGTCATTTTGCAGTTTATTGTTTGGAAAACATTTTTAATTTTTACTTTTCACATTGTAAGTGTTGCTTTCTTTTAGTTATGAGACAGTTGCAGCAATATTGCAGCCCTCTAGCTCTGGAACGGTGACGGATACTTTAGATCCTCTCGGCAACCTTTCATCTTCTGTGGATCCCGAGGGCAGCGGGACTCGCATTACCAGTGGATGTGATTATTCATTGGAGGGGCCCGTGCAGGCATCAGAGCCTGAGGTGTTCGATTCTGCTGAACCCTACATGTGGCATTTGGTTAGTGGTTGTTCGGAAACATCACTGTCATCAAAAGAGGCTGAAAGCTGGTTTGTTGAAGATGAAGAATTTTGCCTAATGAGGAAATGGCCCCCCTTGACGGAGGCTGACCTTCATGAGATAACTAAAGAAGAGGACAACACACGTGTTGACCCCTTGATGCAAGAGGGTACAACTTATGTTCAAGAGGAAGCTGGTAATGATGAGATTGTGACAGAAAGTATGTTTGAGACACTGAAAGATGAGGTGTCAATCACACTATTTCAAGAGGAGGGGTGAGTTCATCAAGAGTGTTGCATTCAAACCCAACAACGGCAGAGTCCTGCAAACGGCAGCATGGCTATATTCTTTTTTTCTTTTCTTTTAGCATTTTCCCTCTCATATTTGCACAAATTTTGCACTGAAATGGCTGTGTTTTTCCCCAAAAAATATTTATGTCCATGTGTCTAATTTTGCTTTTTGCCATAAAGGTGCAGTGTGTTATTTCAGTGCCCCTAGTGGCACCAAATGGAATTGCAGAAATAATGATTATGGCCAAATGGATTGTCAGTCTCCAAATCATGCCGTAAGCAGACAGAAACTATTTTGAAACCACCACAGTTTTGTATTTGCACAAGAAACTGGGACGAGAAAGAATTTTAAAACAAAAAAATTACACACAGCACCCTTAAAGACATTTGTTTGTTCAGCTAAGATTGTGAGCTGAGATCTATGCTGTTATTACAAAATCCACAGCTGTTGTGACTTTAATTTATTTGTTGCATGTTGCAAAGGTATGCAATTTCTGACGGATGCAGTGGTAATGTTGCTTGGATGTACTTGCAGTGGTAATGTTGCTTGCTAAAAAATGTATGTATAAGTTGACTGTGGTTTATAAGCGTGTCTATGGAAAGCTGTTGTATTCGTTACAGATCTCAACACAAAAAAAAATGTAGTGATACTGTATTTTTGTCCTTAAGGCCACATCGTATTGTGCATGAAGTCTCTCTTTTCATCCAAAGGAATAAGGACGAATTGCTGGGTGAAGAAAAAACACCTATGTCTTTCCCATCTTTAAAAAATCCTATTAACCCAAAGACTGTCGAAGAACAGACTGCTGTTTCAGCTTCAAAAGAACCTTTGCCACCAAGAAGGACCAAGAGGCAAGATATTCTTCAAGAGACTGTTCTGTTATCAACACCAGTTTCCAATCCAGCTGAGCCAAATGCTCAGAGCGATAACACCTGTGTCATAAAACAAACTGAACATTATTCTCAAAGTACTTCACACAATGTACAGCCAGGTACAGCACTCACCACCATCCAAAGTTCTTCAGCTATGGCAGATGAAGGTACATTTCTAGAAATGGATGTACCTGTCCCATCGTCACGGACCAAAAAACGGCAAAGTGCTTCTTTTCCTGATGATACCTCAGTGATAGAAGCAGCAGAAAATGAGGTAAAGTTATCCAAAATTGAGATTTGTTCACCAGCACCCAAAGAGAAGCCCGCACCCAAAGAGAAGCTCACACCCCAAGAAATTATAGCATCATGTCATGGCACCAATGGAGAAGATGTTCCCCTATTGCCTCCAAAAGTCACACAATTATGTGCTCCTCAGAGGCGGAAGAGTAAAGCTCAAACCAGCAATGTTGATGAAGCCAGTGAAGAGTTTGAAATAAAGAGCACATTGTCTTCTGTCATCAACAATATGTCTCAGTCTGAAGAGACAAGAAAGACCCAAGCTGGTGATGAATTGAACATGAAAGATCAGGCGCAGCTGGATTTGAATGTTCCTGAGATGCGAGCCAAAAGCATTGATCTTCCAGTCCCAATGCCACGTGTGAAGAAACGGTTCAGTGGTTCTTTTCCAGATGATCTTCCCTTCCCTGCATCCACACCTCTTTCTGAAGCAGATTCAGATAACATTGCTCTTCAAAAAGAAGACCATCAGGATTCCAGTCTGCCAGTGGCTATGCCACGTTCAAAGAAACGTCTCAGTGGTTCATTTCCAGATGATCTTCCAGCCACTTCATCCACCCTTGCGTCTCAAGCAGATGCAGACAACTTTGTTCTCCAAACAAAAGACAATCAAGATTCAAGTCTGCCAGTCCCAGTTCCACGTGTGAAGAAACGTCTCAGTGGTTCATTTCCAGATGATCTTCCAGACCCTTCATCCTCCCTTGTGTCTCAAGCAGATTCAGACAACATTGTTCTCCAACCAGAAGACTGTGAAGGTTTAATACTGCCAATCCCATTGCCACGTGTGAAGAAACGTCTCAGTGGTTCATTTCTAGATGATCTTCCAGCCCCTTCATCCACCCTTGCGTCTCAAGCAGATGCAGACAACATTGTTCTCCAAACAAAAGACAATCAAGATTCAAGTCTGCCAGTCCCAGTGCCACGTGTGAAGAAACGTCTCAGTGGTTCATTTCCAGATGATCTTCCAGACCCTTCATCCTCCCTTGTGTCTCAAGCAGATTCAGACAACATTGTTCTCCAACCTGAAGACCGTGAAGATTCAATTCTGCCAATCCCAGTTCCACGTGTGAAGAAACGTCTCAGTGGTTCATTTCCAAATGATCTTCCAGCCCCTTCATCTCAAGCAGATGCAGACAACATTGTTCTCCAAACAAAAGACAATCAAGATTCAAGTCTGCCAGTCCCAGTGCCACGTGTGAAGAAACGTCTCAGTAGTTCATTTCCAGATGATCTTCCAGACCCTTCATCCTCACTTGCATCTCAAGCAGATTCAGACAACATTGTTCTCCAACCAGAAGACTGTGAAGATTCAATTCTGCCAATCCCAGTGCCACGTGTGAAGAAACGTCTCAGTGGTTCATTTCCAGATGATCTTCCAGCCCCTTCATTCACACTTGCATCTCAAGCAGATTCAGACAACATTGTTCTCCAAACAAAAGACCATCAAGATTCAAGTCTGCCAGTCCCAGTGCCACGTGTGAAGAAACATCTCAGTGGTTCATTTCCAGATGATCTCACTGATCCCTTGACTTGTCCACCACCTCCTGTAGATTCACTTGATGTAGAAGTCCTTCCTCTCTCAGAAATTAAACAATGTTCCGGTGAAGTGCCCACACAGGCAAGGGCAGAATCAGGGATGGAGAGCCTTGAGGTTTCAACCACCACAATTGCAAAGGAACTAGAGCTAAACAGAAAGGAGTCTGTTTTAAACCTCATTGGGCAGATAGTTCCTGATGTGGCAGTTAACAGTGAAATACACAAGACTGGTGCTCCACTTGCTGAATATTGTGAGGACATTGGGGAGAAGTCTCATGTGAAAGAGCTACAAATTGAAAAAGATCAAAGTGTTAAGGAAGAAAAGGATGCTGTACATTCTGGAGATGATGAGGTTGATTTGAGCATGGACACTGTAGATGACACAGGTGTTGTCTTAGATGTGTCCAGGTAAGTTTCGTAGGACTGACTGTTGTCACATTTGTAGACATTACACATGCAAGTTTTTATTTTGTATAAGTGCTGTAACTAGTCACTAGAGGTGCTCTGTCGTTTCACCAAGAATGTTGCAATAATAATGTTGGGTTTTCAAAAACAATGCCAATGTACAGTTAATTTAGTCATTAAATGTTCAACCTTTAAGTCAAACTGTTTGTCTTTTATGAAAAAAATGCAAAATGTAAATACAAATAAATGATTTTATGATAAAGATGAAGACAGTGGTGCTTGTTTAATTTTGTTGTCATGCATTGTGTAACTAATTCTGAATTTCTTTTTATGCTTGAAAGAGATATATCTACATGAGTTGAATAGCTTTTGAATAGCTTTTATTGGTTTATTTTAATGTAGAAATCAGCAGTTTTGTTTAATATTTCTTTTGTTTCTTCTATCTAGACAAGAAGCAGCTGAAGATTCCTCAAGTTTTCCTGTTCCAATGCCTCGTGTGAAGAAACGTTTAAGTGCCTCTTTCCCAGAAGACGTCTCCATTTCCAGTTCCTCATCAGCCAATCAGCTGGAGGCTTCAGAAAAGGCCAATAATGAGCCCACAGTGCCTGTTCGTAATAAACGAAGAGCTGCAGCAGATGTCATGGATGTTCAGGGAAGTTCCACAGCACATTTATCGCCAACCAATGAAATAGAGGTTATTGGATCTGCTACTTTTTTTATTATGTTGATTGTTACCATTGTGATATTAATTAGCAGTTGGTTAATTTTTTCTGTGTTCAAATCCAGATTATGACCTTGGTGAATTCAAGTCAGTCTCTGTTGGAATGGTGCCAAAAGGTCACACAAGGTTACAAGGGTGTGCGAATCACAAACTTCAGCACTTCGTGGAGAAACGGCCTTGCTTTCTGTGCCATCCTACATCACTTCCATCCAGATAAAGTGTGGGTGTTTTTTTTTATTTTTTATGTGAAATAAGGCTTATTTCATAAATGTTACATGGGTTATGTATAATTGATCAACTTTATTCAACATTTTGTTTATTTGTTTGTGATTTTGTCTTTAGGAATTATGAAATGCTGGATCCGTATGACATTAAACGCAACAACAAGAAGGTGATCCACCCCTTTTAATATAGGATTATTACTTTTTCCCCCCCTATGATCAGGAAATGGTAAAAAATAAGGATTCTTCTATTCATAGGCATTTGATGGCTTTGCTGAACTGGGCATCTCCAGGCTGATAGAGCCTTCTGACATGGTGCTGCTGGCAGTGCCCGACAGGCTCATCGTGATGACGTATCTTAACCAGATCCGCACCTGTTTCATGGGCCAGGAACTCAGTGTCATTCAGATCGAGAAGAACAGCAGCGAGTCCAGTTATGCTGTTGGTGAAAAGAGGGAAGAAGCTGATCCCGAAGCCGCTGCTCGCTACTGTGCAGAAAGGCTTCAGAGCAGCGGAATCACTTTAGAGACCAATGGAAGCTTCCCTGAAAGGGAGGGAAAGGCTGGTGCTTTGGTGCCACCTCCAAGAACGAAGCGAACGCAGGGCCAGAGCCAGGCTGGAGATTCCGGGGCTGCTCAGCTTCCGGTGGCACCACCTAGAACTCACTCCTCAAAGGCTTTTTCTCATGTCAAGGATGCAGATCTTGTAAGAAAGCGCAGATCAAAGCTGCAGGGGAAGTCACTGGATGAGCATGAACCACACGAACAGCAGAGCGGTACAGAGGTAAAACATTAAAAACATACTCTACCAGTCAAAAGTTTGAAATAAATAATTAAACTAATTTCAAAATTATGAAATTAATAATTTTTTTAAGGCTTTTATGCTCACCAACACTGCATTTATTTGATCAAAAATACAAAACATTAATATTATGAAATATTATTACAATTTAAAAGAAATTTTTAATATATTTTTTAATATATTTTAAAGTGTAATTAAATCCTGTGATGGCAAAGCTACATTTTTAGCAGCCATTACTCCAGTCTTCAGCATCACATGATAAGAGATAATCAAATCAGTATATCAGAATGATTTCTGAATGATCATGTGACACTGAAGACTACAGTAATGATGCTGACATTTCACTGAAATAAATTACATTTGAACATATATTACAATAGAAAACATTTATTTTAAATTGTAATAATATTTCACAATATTACTGTTTTTTACAGATTTTATGCAGCCTTGGTGAGCATAAAAGACTTCTTTAAAAAGACAAAAAAATCTTAATTATTCCAAACTATAACCTTTTTTGTTGTTGTTGTTCAAAATGAACAAAATTTAATTAGTCAATACATCATCAATCCTTTTTCTAAAATGTGTTTTTGTCTCACTCTGATTCTCTATGGTAATCCTATTATAAGTATTTATATTTTAGACCTTTCGGGTTGGTTTTCGTGGGAAATTGTGTACATATGTCACTTGCCCGTGTGTGTCTCATCATATCTGTAAATAGAGAAAAGTTGCTCCAGCTCCTTTGACTTGTGTATGGTGTGGGAGTGTCATAGGTTAGTTGACCCAAAGAGCGAGAAAGGTTGACGTGACAGAGCTCATAATAAAATGAAAATCAAAATTGGCTTGGCTTTTCAGAGATGATGATAACTGGGATTTGAAATGTTGTAAAAGCGAAACTGAGTGCTTTTTTTACTCAACAGCTGAGTAAGGTATTTTATGGAACAGATACATTGCCATGTATAGCTCTCTAACAGATTTCATTGTAAAGCATTATCTATTGTGAAGGGTCATATTCATCCGCACAGTCCAATAGAGCTGAAGCACAACCAAAACAATGTTCTTCCCCAAAATTGCATGCCGGCTTGTTTTTTTTTTTCAACTGCTAGAGGGCCAAAAGTTGCATAGTGTACCTTTAAATTTAATAGTGTGGTCTTTGCTACCCAAAATGACTAATAATAACTATAATGCATGAAAGCTAAAAGCTAACCATTGCAAGTATTGTCTGTAATGTGCCTTTTAATAATATCACACAGCTGTCACAACTCTAAAAGGATATGATGTGTGATATAAGACTTGTTAATGGTCTGTGTACTCTCTAGTTTAATGTATTTTTCATGAAATTCATTTCAACAGAACATGTACAGTATTCAGGATCATTATATAAAGCTCAGGACCCAGCAGGCGTGTTGATGGTCTGTGTTTACAGTGTGCTCTCTGTTTAACTGATGTTTGTGAATCTGTGATCCGTGTTGTGTCATGAGAGTGATATTGTTTTTGGAACTGGGTTGTATTATGTGTAGCATAATATCTATTTTTCAGTTTTTTTGTGAGGGTAATTATTTTTCAATTATCATATAACTGGTTAATCTGAATAAACAGTAAATATTACTGAGCTGCTGTACATTATAATGTTTTTACCCAGGCTGCATCAGTCCAAGCAGAAACCGAGGCAGCGAGAGGAGGTTCAGAGTCACGTAAGATTTGATTCAAAACACACCTTTAAAAGACTTTAAATTGAAAGACTTTTTTTTTTTTACACTGTTAAATTGATAACCTATGCTGAACATGTTTTCTGCAGAGTATAAGATATTATGAAAAAAAAATAATTTTTGTTGTAAAGTATTGTAAAATGTTGTTGACTATTGCATGTATGTTCTTCTGTCTTGTTTGTATTGGAAACGTAGGAATTGTTGAAGCGGCAACTGCAGGAGACATCCAGGTCATTCATTGTTTTTCTATTTGTGACTTGTTATTAACGTCAGTTGAAATATTGCCTAAATTTAAAATTCTTTTATAGTTTGGTTTGTACATGATAGCTCCAAAACAATATTTGAAAAGGTTGCAAATGCATATACATGGGTTTAAGTATTTGCATGTGTCTTTATGAAGTTTATGTCTATTTGCAGGATATCAGTCAATATGTGCTCAGTGAGATGCAGGCGCTGGAGGCTGAACAGAACCAGATAGATCGCAGAGCAGACACTGTGGAGAGGAAACTCCGAAGATTTATGGAATCTGGTAAGTCATTGATTACAGTAGCTAAAGTTTTAATTTGTAATATTTCATGAACTGATTGTTGTGGCTAACCAGTTGTTCCTCAGTTCCTTGGTCCCAAAGAAAGCTCTCAGAATCAGAAGTTCCAGGTTTATTGGTGGAAAGTCCCCAACTATTCTATTTGTTAAAAATGTTTATGTAATAATATGTTTTGGTACTTTCCACTGTTTGTTCTTGTTCCCATACATTGTTCCTAGCAGCAGACCTGGTCTTTCCCAATGTTTTTGCACACAGACCACTTCTGCAGTTGATCCTTCAGTGATCAATACATTTTCCCAATAAGGGTTAGGGATATAGTAATTGTGAGGGAGAGTAATTGTGCTGTGCCATAGATTATGATGCAGTGTGCTAAAAATGAAAATGACAATGCAGTTGATTTGTGAGACCTGATGAAGTCCAAGAACTATCATTGCACTTACAGGTAGTGATCGTGTAGCAGAAGAGACACTGATTCAGGAGTGGTTTACCCTGGTCAACAAGAAGAATGCTTTGATCAGAAGACAAGACCATCTACAGTTACTGTATGTCTTTTCACACTTATTTTCAGTTACATTTTGTGTTCCACTATACTCATTTAGATGATGGCCTTTATTTGAACAGTGGCTGATTTAAGACACCTTGCTAATTATCATTCCTTCTGTGTGACAGACAAGAAGAGCAAGATTTGGAGAGGAGGTTTGAGCTGCTGAAGAAAGAACTGCAAGATCTAATGGCTGTGGAAGGTACGAAACATCTATGTATGTAGGCTACAATAGTACATTTTGCGGTTTAGTTTTAAAGGAAGCATGCAGTAATCATCTGATTCAGTATGTGCAAAGGGTCTCAATGTCTCTGAATTCCAGTAACAGAAAGTGCAGATTTAGGTACTGGTGATAAAATGGAGAACTATATCACTAAGAATTATATCTCTAAGAATGTACACAATACACATATGTTTAGGAGCATCTGCATGTGTTTTTAAATATTAAAGATGTTTTGCCTCTCATCAAGTAGTTTTATCAGTTGCATGATAAAATCTTGCCATCTTCATTATACTATTATATTTTTTGTCTTACTTTTGAAGAATGGAAGAAAACCCAGGCTCATAAAACCAGAGAGCAGCTGTTGTTGCAGGAGCTTGTGTCTTTAGTCAACCAGAGGGACGAGCTTGTGCATGACATTGATGCCAAAGAGAGAGGGTGAGGTTCATTCACAAGATATACTCTGTACTTTTTGTGGATTCCTGGTCTACGACTCTTCTATGTAAAACAGCCAGAATATCAGAGTTTTAAAGGATTAGTTCACTTTCAAATGAAAATTAGCCCAATCTTTACTCACCCTCAAGCCATCCTAGGTGTATATGACTTTCTTCTTTCTGATGAACACAATCAGAGATATTAATAAATATCCTGACACATCCAAGCTTTATAATGGCAGTAAACGGGACCAATGAGTATGAGCTGAAGAAAGTGCCTCCATCCACATCCATTCATCATAAACTTGTGGTCTGGGGGGTAAATAAAGGCCTTCTGAAGCGAAGTGATGCATTTGTCTAAAAAAAAAATAATCCATATTTAACAAGTTATGATGTCAAATATCTAGTCTTCTAATCTTAAGCTACGTCCTATACCTTCCCTGTTCAATTTACGGAAAAAGCTTAACTGACGCCACGCCAGTTTACACTTTCTTCCTAACTTGAATACGGAAGGCTGTCTGACGAAAGCTAGATATTTTAGATAAGATGTAATATAAGTCTCTGGTGTCCCCAGAATGTGTCTGTGAAGTTTCAGCTCATCAAATTTGCCCCTATTTGGGTGTGAGCAAAAACACACTGTTTTTGTGTGTGTCCCTTTAAATGCAAACGAGCTGCTGCTCCCTGCCTCCTTTCCAGAAGAGGGCGGAGCTTTAACAGCTCATGCTTCAGTTGCTCAACAACAACAAAGCTGGAGAATCATATGCAGCCAAAATGATGATAGTCAGTAACGGTGTTCAGCCTTACATTGTTCAAACCGGAGTCGGACACTAATGGAGAGACTCGGGAAGAAGTTACAACTTTTAGAATGCAATTGGACGTTTCTGAACGGTTAGTGGATAAATGTATGTCGTTGCTGTGGAGGTGATTCAACTCATCGACTAGCATGTGCCGTCATGTTAATCTTTTGTGCAAATCCAGCATTGAATCGACCCTCGTTTGTGAAGCAGTCCGGCGTAAAAGGACGGCATGAAAACAACACTCGACTACAACAACTCTTCCTCTTCTCTAGAGCAGCCCAACATGGCCTCACCCCCTTTGTTGCGTGTTTCCGGGGGCAGGGTTTATGTACATTTTGGGGATTGTGAGGTCACCAACCCGGGAAGAAGCTTGTTGTAGTGCCTAACAGCCATTTGTTGTAGTCCTTAAAACGCGATTTCTGTAAAAGAAAATATCTCCCTTTGCATTGAACTTTGAGCGTCGTAACATTGCAGATGTTGTTTATGTTCAAACAACAACATTACACACTAACTAAAGTTAAAAAAGTGAAATCATAATCAAGGACCCCTTTAAAAAATATTACAAACCTCGAACATTTGAACGGCAGCATAGCAACACCCTTGCAACGTGACACTACTTTTGCATGGGCAACCATTACTCATTCTTTCTTTTTCTCTCCTTTTTTACTCTTTCTCTGTTGTCATCCTCAAGGGCTCTTGAAGAGGACGAGAGGTTGGAGAGAGGTCTGGAAATGAGGCGCAGGAAGTATGGAAGTCGGAAGGAGAAGTGTGTATTACAGTGAGGGATGCTGTTTACCTGCCTTTATACAGGACCGTCCCTTTAAACACTGTGCTGATGGACTATTGAGGTGTGTGTGGACCAGATTACAATAAATGACAAGGAGACTGTGACTAGATGAATCTTCAGTCCTCATGTTGAAAAGTTCGAGCAGCATGAATGCTCATGACAGTTGATCAAAAGTGTCCTGTCAGCACTTCTTGTTTTATGTTTTCAGTAAAAATAATATACATGTGGCCTTTGCAGTGTTATTTACTTTATTGTTTAACTTGTGTGTACAAGTCAGTTGCTGCACAGTGATTTTAAGATGTCTCATATCAAAGCTAGATAGAATATAAGCTAGGTAGAAAGTTTGCAGAGTTTGAAAGAAGGATCAGGCAATTTTAAAAGACACTGCTCTGTTACATGGAGATTTTGTTCTGTTCTGTTATGCAATTCAAATGTTTAACTAACTTAAATAAATAAATGTCAACAACCCAGACAACATTTTGCACAAAATTTCTCCATATATTATGACCCTTCTCCAAATACTGTTAAAGGGGTTGTCTGTTCTATTTTGAGAACCCTGCTTTAATATCACATGACTTACAAAAATGCATAGAATTGGTCAAAGAGAGTGTGCACATGCACTTTGAGTGTTAGCATTTTGTTTTAAAATATATGAATTAAAAAAACTAATTTTGGGGATTATAATTAGGCCTATATAATATCTTTCATCCATGAATGGTACAGAATGCAGAAGCAGATACTCTCAGCAGTGAATAAGCATAATTTCTCCCTTAAAGTGTGTGTGTGATGGTTATTTTTGAGTGACTGGTTGTTTTAGAGATTGTCAGCTCTTTGCATTGATATTATCTGTTTACACTTTGTTTGAAATGTTATTATTTGATATTATTTGTATTGGGTTGCACAGTGAATTGCTTTTGAAACATCCTGATGTCAGCTAACAGTTGACATGTCTTTGGGAAATAAAATTGTTTTAAGATTCTGCATCCAGACTTGGTGGTGATTGAACAGAAACATCTATGTATGTAGGCTACAATAGTACACTTTGCGGTTTAGTTTTAAAGAAAGCATGCCTTAATCATAAGATTCAATATGTGCAAAGGGTCCCAATGTCTCTGAACTCCAGTAACAGAAAGTGCTCTAACCAGAAGTTTCACTTCGCAATCAAGTTCATAAAGGCGAGTTCTCTAAAACTCTTTCAATATATATATGCCACATCATTCAAAATATCTCCNCATTCAAAATAACTCCACACACACACACACACACACACACACACACACACACACACACACAAAAGAGCTTAACCAGGAATGAGAAGAAGAACTGAATAATTTTTTCTTTTGGCACTTTTGGCCAGCCACACTGAATCATATAGTTAAAACAACTTTTGATTTATAAATAGGCTATAAATAATTTATAAATTTGAATTGTTAAATCAAATTTAAAAAGATCGTAAAATATCAAAAAGGAAACTGGATTTATTTTAAAAACAAAATCACATTAAAAGTAAATGTTTTTTAACTTTACTACATTTGTAAATTTTACTTCTCCCAAAAATATTAAAACTGAAACACGTGAGAGTCAGATAGGACAACGCTACTGCATCACGCATCGCCGCAGATCTCTTCAGCAAGCTGACGCGCAAACTACCGCATATGAAAGTGAAAGTAAGTCTCAGACGCGTAACACACAATGTTATCGTCATTAAAAGTAATGAGACCTTACCAGTGCTGTTGCCGCTCTCTCCTATTGCGGTCTTTGATTTTGAAATTAACTGATGGTCAATAAAATGCACCTCATATTTCTTGCTTCGGTGACGTGAACTCTATTAAATGTACATATATCGCAGGAACTGAAGATCGGATTTATCCGTTAACCTGCACTTAACCTTTTCACTTGCATTTTGTTTTCATATTAAGACCGATATCGCGATGTATCATTATAGGGTTGTCTAGCGATATATCGATTATCGCAGAATCGCTGACTCGCGATATTATCGTTATCGTGAGCCATTTATCGTGATCGTATCGTATCGTGAGATACACTCCGATTCCCACCCTATTAATAATGCACACAAATCATGCGCAGCTCTTAAAGCTACAGTTCGTAAAATCAGCCACTTGAGGGCGCACTACCAAAACAATAACAATCGCGTGGTTTGATGACGCTAAGAAGGTGCATGGAATGATGGGATTTGTTTGGTTGGCCCGTACGCTTTCGTTTACGGGAGCTGTCCTTGTCGACAGAACCAGCGGCAGATGGTAAACAGTAATTATGTTCCATAAATAAGTAACACAATCCACCATAAAACGTGCAAGAAGTAAATAAGGAACTGCTTGAAGCAAGCTAGTGGTTTGCTGGACGCTAGACACTACTTCCGCATTTGTCCACCACGACACTGTTGTCATGTGGTTTCTACGTCAGTAAAGGCGGTAACAAAGGGTAACTGACGTCATTGACAGGCGACTGCACTGCCCCGTGTCACTGTTTAGAATGGGAATTTTCTCATGATTTAGAAGTAGTTGAAAACATTAGAGATATTGTTAGTAATCAGCTGGACAAAATATATAACACTAGCCTAGTGGTTTTTGGATATTTTACTGCAAAAATATTACATATTGTACCTTTAAGGTGATGATACACAGGGCAACTTTTTGAGCAATGTTGCCGGGTGACGTTGCTTGGGCACTTTCCCACTGAGAATGAGCAACAAATTTATATCTGGATACGTTAGATCGGTCGTGGGCAATTTTTTTAGATCCTCCCATCAGAATGTTAGCAGCCAATCACGTGACCGGTTCGGAGATTTCAGAAAAAATTCAAACAAGATGGCGGCCTCTCAGCAGCAGTGGAGCGGAGAAAAGGAGTGTGAACTTATATCTTTTTACGCTAGTAAGTTGTCATGCGTCAACCCAAAACAGGGAATTTACCTCATATATTGCTTAAAATACCAACAACTGCCCAAAGTAATGCGTGTAAGCTGTAATTAAGCCTTTGAATGTTTTCAGTTAAATACTAAAAAGTATGGCACATGAATGTAGCTTTTGATGCGATCGACGCAGGTTCGAATCCGCCTTTTGCTGAACTCGCTCTTCTCCCTTTTCCTATCACAAATCAGATCGGAAAGGCATTTATTTTTAATAAAAATGAAGAAAATTTTGGGAAAGTTGAAATAAAGTGCCTAACAAGTGTTTATAATAAAGTATTTATTGGGTTGGCAATAGATTTGCTCCTCTCTGATTAGTTGCTGCCAACTGTCTGTTGCCTTAATTAGTTGTCCTGTGTCTCATCGGGTTGCCCGTTGACAGCAACATTGCCCAAAAAGTTGCCACAAGTATCATCACCTTTGATGATTTTTGTTCGAGTTTGAACTTGTTGGACTCAAATATAAAGAAATGCAGTTATATAGTCATATACTGGAACACTTATAGTTTCATTAAAAAAAACATAACTTTTATGATTATTAATTATTAAACAAAATCAATAACTTCACTGTTATTAGTAAAAATTGTAAATTGTAATGCCATCAAATTCAGTAAGCAATTATCATGTAAAAGCTGTTGTAAGTATGTAAGCTGCGTACCAACATCATTTGTGTAAAGAAGGCCTTTATGTGCAACTTGCCAAACTAAGTGTTACAGTACAACCAGCAGTAGAGCAGTGATGTATGAACTGAATTTGATGACAGTACAGTGTGTTACAGTGAAGTTATGGAGTATTTTTCATAATATAAAATGAGCAAAAGGGTTTTGCACTTTTTAGACGGTCCCTTCAGACGTGTCTCTCCTCCGCCTGCTCATAGAGACCAATTTATTATAAAGCACATTTGAGGAAAATTGGGTTGTTGTAGCTCGTTGTCTAGGTTACTATGATTGGAAGTAGCTGCATTTGTGTTTGCATTTGTGAGGCAACGCAAAGTTTCTCGGGGGAACGCAAAAGTTTTGAAAAAAAAAAAATTCCTCCCACCAGCATGTCAAATTTCCTCCCTTCCCGATTTTTCCCCCACCACCACGTCCCTATAGGGCTCCGTACTTTCCCAACTGATAACGTTAACTTAAGTCATAACCGACTGTGTTTACATGAATACTCACCAAGACAGACATTTTGACATAACAGCGTGTGTATTTGACCGTTCGAGTGCAATAAGGCGCGAAAGAGAACTGAACTGAAGGGATTGCGCGCGCTGTCAGAGAGGCGGCTTGTGCACGCGCTTCGGTTGTGTGTGTCAGACAGCAGACAGTGCGAGACCACAAGGAGTTGTTTTCCGGAACTTATTGCAGTTAATAACTCTTTTAATGTCAAGCAAGTCGCGTGCCCAGTCTATTCATTGCTATATGCGTTGACCTAAAACTTTGACTTTTCACATCGTTTTGTAGTAGCCTGTTAAAATCATTCATATATCGCATGACGTTGCGATATGCATATCGCGATATGTACATTTGCGATATTTCGATATATCGTGCAACCCTAATTTTTACCTTAATATTTTGAGCTTTTTTGGGGGGAAATTGGCCCAGACTAAATGACAGTCGCAAGTTTACGAGTGTAGCCTACTGACTACAGTTAACAACTCATTAGCAAATCGATTTGTTGGTCACACATCACTAAAATGTTTGTCCTGGCATACTTTTTCACGAGTTCTTTTTTGACATGAAATAAACGTTTCACAAGTTCATCTAGGCTAATCGAGTATAAACGGATGTGTTCACGCACAGGGTCCCGAGTCAAGTGTTCCGCTGCAACAAAAATCAAAGAAGGAAATATAAAACAATTATTAATAAGTTCTTTGGATGGATAATTAAAATAAGGGTCTTTTATGTGATTATTTTAACTCTCGAGTGAATATGAATGCTTTGAGAATCGGTTCGTTTGAATTCTTAAAGGGTTAGTTCACCCAAAAATGAAAATTCAGTCATTAATTACTCACCCTCATGTCGTTCCAAACCCGTAAGACCTTCGTTCATCTTCATAACACAAATTAAGATATTTTTGATGAAATCCGATGGCTCAGTGAGGCCTCTATTGCCAGCAAGATAATTAACACTTTCAGATGCCCAAAAAGATACTAAAAACATATTTAAAACAGTTCATTCAATTCAATTCACATTTATTTGTATAGCGCTTTTTACAGTACATATCAGTTTCAGTTTCATATCGTTTCAAAGCAGCTTTACAGAGAATGCATGTCAACATTACAATTTAGTACATTTATTCATGTGACTACAGTGGTTCAACCTTAATATATAAAGTGACGCGAATACTTTTTGTGCGCCAAAAAAACAAAATAACGACTTTATTCAACAATATCTAGTTATGGCCAATTTCAAAACACTGCTTCATGAAGCTTCGAAGCTTTACGAATCTTTTGTTTCAAATCAGTGGTTCGGAGCGCAAAACGGCCAAAGTCACGTGAACTATTGAAATTTTGAAACACTTATGACGTAACGAAGCCTCGTTTACTGAAATCACGTGACTTTGGTGCTCCGAACCACTGATTCGAAACACAAGATTTGTAAAGCTTCGAAGCAGAGTTTTGAAATCGGCTATTACTTTTTTCTTTTCTTTTTTGGAGCATAAAAAGTATTCTCGTCGCTTTATAATTAATTATCTTGCTGGCAATAGAGGCCTCACTGAACCATCGGATTTCATCAAAGATATCTTAATTTGTGTTCTGAAGATGAACAAAGGTCTTACTGGTGTGGAACGACATGAGTGTGAGTAATAAATTACATAATTTTTCATTTGTGAAGTGAACTAACCCTTTAAATAAAACTGTTCCAAAAAGTTGATTCATTCACACATGCGCTCACATTAACTGAACTGAAACTGTCGATAAGCAAGTACCAGCCTACTTAAGCTTGAACTCTATTAGGAAGTAATGCTGAAAAACTACACATATGTCAGTATAAAGGAAGAAGACTAAAATGAACCTGCTTTTAAATATATTATATTTTTTGTTTGACATTTTATGGGTTGTCACCGCAGCACTGTTGACACCAATCAGAGGTAAGACTGAGGCTTCACATCAGTGTGCTTTTTACGGAAATGAAATAACTATAAAAAAAAAAAAAGTGCATTTTATTTTTAGAAGAAATCTTTGATTCAAGCAAACAGAGCAGACTACAATGGACATCTTCATCACCAAAAGCTGTAAGTGGCAGTTTCTTTATTTTACATTTTATATTTTTTATGTAATATTTGAGTCATTCCACAAAAAGGGTGTGTTTTTTTGTTCCTTATGAATATAAACAATGACTTGATGAAAGGCTTTTAAATGTTTTATAATAGGCTATGCATTTTCTTAACACCATCAAACAAAAATCCAGTAACTTTATTTTATATATGACAGGGTATATGAAGAAATAACTGTAATAATCTATCTATAATAAATGCATGGTGTCCTTGTGTGTGACTTTGAGCACAAGTATAGTTAATCATATCTGTTACTTTTTTAGACATAACTTTTTTCTTTTTTTTTTCCAAAATGTTTTGGGTCTCTTATGCTCACCAAAGCTGCATTTATTTTTCCAAAAAATACAGTAAAATAGTAATAATTGTGAAATATTTTGATTATAAATGTAAATTGTAATTGTTTCTTATGATGCAAAGCTGAATTTTCAGCATCATTACTCCAGTCTTCAGTGGCACATAATAATTTTTAAATAAGTAAAATGTACATTTTAAATATACATGTTTTGTAACATTATAAATGTCTTTTTGATCAATTTAATGCACCCTTGCTGAATTAATGCATTTCTTTCAAAAAAGTAAAGAAATAATCTTATTGACCCCAAACATTTGAACAGTGATTCTGTATGTACAGGTAATAGACAAATTACAACATGTATCATCATAACTGATGAATTATTTAATATAGGTAAATGTTTAATAATGAATCAACATAATTATTCACTTCTCTTTTGGTCAATGTAAGTGGAAGGAAACACAAATGCAGCTTGGAAAGGACTACACTCTATCTACCAAGCTTGTAACCCCAATTTCAATAAAATTACCAAAACATTATGGACCAACTGGATCCCCAAACAAGATGCCCAAGAGCTTCTACTGGACCTAAGTTTTGCCCAAGAGGACCAGAAGCCTCTTTATATCTATGTGCAAGAATCTAACCAAACTCAGAATCCATACTTTAGAAGACCAAAAAGACCTGTTATCTGCAGAACAGTTGAGCATCCATTTCCTGTCAATGCTGTTCCTCAGGATGAGAACCTGAGCCATGCTAAGGGTCTTTATTTGGGAAACATCTCTGAGAATGGCTTTTACCTGGGATTTTCTTACAGCGGTAAGTGTACTTTCATTGCATCGATCCAGTTGTTCTTCATGAAATGTCCAACATTTGCATGGAACCAAATGGAATTTGAGGAAACGGCAGCAGGAGGGTCAAGGAGAGTAGTGTGTTTGAACGGTTCTGTGGAGATGAAGTGTCAATCAAATGGGACGTGGGGTCCACCGCAGGGGTCATGTGATGCAGGATACCAGACAGACGGAAACAGTTGCACAGGTGAAACAATGATTAGTAAAGCATCTTGAACACAAGCATAAATTGTGTTTAGAATTCTTCTGCAAGCTAAACATACTCATACAAAAAAATGAAGTTGTCATGAAACAGTTATATCAGTGAAGTGGCTTTTCAAGCAAGAAAAAATTGTATGGAAATTGTTTTTGTGATGTTGCTTTTCAGTGAAAAAAGAAGCATGCATGTAAAGGTTATAGTAAATTATTACAATCTTTTTGGATGAACTATACTTTTTAAAGTAAAAATGAAATCAAATTTTTATGGAATATTGCAGTATTTATTATAAATGATTTATCCATAGTACACAAAAATTATTTTTTTAATCAATGTGCCCTCATATATCTCTTCTCTTTTTGATGACGTGTTTGCTAGCACAAGGGCGGGGCAACCTGTCACTCATATGAGATCAACCAATAACAAACCCCAACAATCCAATCAATTTCCCATGGAAAAAAATCAAGTACTGCCTTACATTTGTTTCTTGTTCAAGAAGCCGTTTCACTCTGATGTACATCACAGTAGGGAAGAAAAGCAACTTCTGTTTCATGGTGACATTAAGCCCAGTTCTCTCTAAACTGTTCCTATAAGGAACTCTTATTCAAAATATGACTTCTTACTAAAATGACAATTGATCTTGAAGAATTCAAGCTACAACAGCAAAAGTACTGTAAATGCAACCACTCTGTATTATTAATTTATAAGGCAATGTATACTATATTTATGTGTGTGTTTCAGGAAGAGATCCATTCACTACAATGGCCACTCCTGGCCTAAAAGGCAATTCCAGTCCTGTTCCAAAAACTGATTCCACTCCTGTTTCAAAAGCTGATTTCTTTCCTGTCACAATAGCTAATTCCACACAGGGACTGTCTCCTGTCCTAACTATTGTACTGTGTGGCCTTCTGGTTCTTCTCATTCTCATTGCTGCTGTATTCATCTTTGTAAGGCGTTACAAGCTCAGGTAAAATTCTTTGAAAATCCAGATGTTTATTCATTTACAACAGTATCAATCCTTCAAAATCTCTGGGTTAATAGTAATTTCATCCTACCTTTATACTAAATATTTGTAAAAGCAGTATATAATCACAATAAGAGATGTAATGAGACACTGT
>RJVU01042551.1:340687-362012 GCA_003731715.1 Anabarilius grahami
AGTTTGTGTGTTCAGTGGGGGTCAAGAAACTGAGCTCATATCCAGTTCTGGTGCGACTCGATATCGACGTCCTAAACAACACACAGCTGAGTCTGAGCTAGTCAATAGTGAGTCTTCTTCTGTTTAACCTCCTAATAATATGTAAATACTTGGGATAAATGTTATTTAAAATATATAAATGTTGCTCTTTCATAACTCAGAACATCAGTTTGTTCAGTTATTGTTCAATTATGTTTTTCCTAAACATCCTTAAGAAATATAAATAGGAACAATAGAAACAAGTCTATTTAAAAAAATAGATTTTGGTATACAGTACGAGTATAATTTGAGTCTTACAAATCCCTAAAAAAAATTTATTTTTGTAAAATAAAGTATTTGAGATTACAGCTGTCAAGTTGTGTTTGCACAGTTAAAATAATGATTTCCATGCAGCTTTTAAGGTGGGCAGCAATAATGAAGCAAATCAGAGTGAAGAATATAGGCCTTGTCCTCCTAGAAGTACAACACATGGAAAGGAAGCGTCTCGGCGTGATTGTGGATATGAACGGCTGCATATTGACCCACTTCAGCAGAAATGCACAAGTACGTCTTAGTGATAAGTCACTACTTCAATTCATTTCTGCACTTTCATCTAGACATTCTAACCTTTCACCACTCATACCAATTGTGTTACCAGCAATGAAAATACTCAGTTGCACATGCATTTACAGTGTTATACTATGTATTTTTAGAAAACGCATCTAACCAAGGGACCTTTTGAAGAACTTTAACATTATTACATCTTTGCTTATTATATATATTTAATACAGTTGAAATGTCATGAAATGTTTACATAGTTTTCATACAGTAAATGGCTGTTCACACTAAGGCCTTGAACTATAACAATAAAAATATAGTTTTAAAAATCTTTTTAAATATGAAAGAATATCAGAGTCTACACCAGAACTAACGATAATGGCACAGAGAAACAAAATGGTTGGAATTAATCACTTTCAGAATGATTGTTTAGCTGATAAACGATAAAACATTGATAGCCAATCAGAATCCATCCAGCGGCAGACCACAAAACTGCACTGCAGGTGTGAACGCTAACATAGTTATTTTATAGTTATCATTTTTGGTGTGAACAGGCCTTAAGAGTATAAAACCATCAAATTAAAGTGGATAGCTTAATATAGACGGTAGATCTTATGCAGCCACGCTCCTTTTCAGCGATGCGCTCGTTGTGTTCTGTCTTCGGGATTGGTAAGATCTTCATAAACGGATTGATGAATAAACCGCTCCTTTTAAAATCTTCCCAGTCTAGTTACTGACATTTGTTATGACATCCGCTTCAAACATTACAATGCTCATGATAACCTAACCCTACAATAAGTAAATCCACTTCAACAGCTAATTACTCTTCGACAGCGATGCCATAGAAATACACAGCTAACGTTACCATATAAATGGAAGTTCAAAGACAAAATTCTAAAGATGGCGGCGCGCTTGTTTCTCTGGCGCACAAGGACTATAATTTGGTTGGAAATGTTCATATTGAAATCTCTAAATTTTGATTGCAGACTTTGGTATCTTGGCAAGTCTGAGCACTGTTTGAGACAGTACCTGTCATGTTTTACTTAATTGGTTTATTTATAACTAACCCAGACAATATTCTCGTCTGTTTGTCAGTATCAGGCTCAGTTCAGATGTTGGAAGGGATGAGTGATATGCTGTGTGGCCTTAAAGACGTGCTGGTTGAACGTACAACGTTGAAAATGTGCCGAATACTTGGGAAAGGTATAAACTGACTCTCACACTGACTTTTTTTTTTCTTCTTTTTTCTAGGTCTTGCCAATTTGCTCTAGGTCTCTTGTAAGCAGTATTACACATACAGTAGTGGCCAAAAGTGAACACTGCACCCTTATTCAAATGATTAAAAATGTTTTTAAGTTTTCAAGATTTTTAAATTTACGATTTTGAAAGCATAATGCGTAGTTGTGCTTGGAGTACATTTTTTTTTATTTGTGATAACACAATGAAATATACAAAGAAATTATGAACGCATGCAAAAAGCGAGAGAACCAATGAAATATTAATAACTGATTATGTTGTACACAATGTTTTTCCTAAGAGCTTTTTTGCGAGACTTCAATGTTTAAAAACTTTATAAAATCGTATACCATCCCAAACTTTTGATTGGTAGTGTACACTTTCACATATACATTCATATAAATTGTAGAATTTATTTTAAAAAAAATTTTTACTCTTTCCCCGCCAGCGTTTTTTTAAAAAGTTGCCAGTCACCACCAGCGTTTCTGATCATTTTCACAAAATTTTCATGGCTCCCAGAATATTTTGTTGTATATAAATATCTGAACATGCTATATATATCAAAAGAAAATGTTTTATTTTTTATCTTTATCCATTTTTTTTTATCAACACTTGAAGGTGGGTAAGTTTCATAAAGCAACATTTTGAACAAAAAGCTGAGAAAATCTTGTTTTTTTTTCTTCTTCTTTTTTTCAAAGACCACAACATGCATAAGCAATGTTTTTATCGCTTGTTTCTGCTTCTTTCTCACCTGTGTTTTGATCTGGAGATTCTGTACTTCTGTTATTATATAACAGTAAAAACAAGGAAAGCTGGAAAATTCTGTCAATGGCGGGGAAAGAATTAATAACTATTCTTAGTTAATTATTTTAATTAAATTAAGTTCATATTCAATTGAATAATTCAATTGAAAACAGTATTTTGAGTGTCATTTTTCATTCTGCAAATGAATTTTGGATCCTTATACTGGAATTTCTCCATTTGCAGGAGAGTTTGGGGCTGTTTATGAAGGCATATTTTCCCCACAAAGAGGACAAGATAGAGTGGCTGTGAAAACCTCAAAAGGTGTGTGTATATAGTGCAGAGAGCAAGTGACAGTGAAAGTTTCTGAAAATAAATTAAAAAGTATTATGTTAATTTAGAAATAAGTACTAGCTTTAGACAGTGCAGTTTACACAGTTAAATCAACCTTGTTCATGCTGTAATGTAATGAAACTTTCCTGTTAAATTGTAGAAGCAATCCACAATAAAGAAGATCTGGAGTCCTTCCTCAAGGAGGCAGAAATTATGAAGCATTTCAATCATCCGAATGTAGTTAAATTGCTTGGTATGTCTTTCTTGAATCAAATTATTTAATGTTTGATATCTAGGCTTAAATGTATAATTTATATCTAGCTGGAGCCTGGAGGGGAACATTTTGGATAACCTGATTTCAAATGGCACAGATGTTTCCATGGCAACTGGTCATCTGTGGCTTGTAGGACTGTCCAAGTGCAAAGTGTGAACTTGCACAAGTTCCCCTGGTGATGCCTGTAGCTGCACAGTAACAGTGTGATTTGGTTGACTTTTACCTCCTGCTTGTCTTTGACCTGACGTTTTATAGGTGGATTGTACCATTGTAAGAATTAAATGGATCATGGCAACTCTGTGTAATAATGTAATTGGCATCTTTCCAATACTGTTATAATTAGCAGACAGTCAAGGTCATGCAGTATACAGTGATCACTTTAAAGGAGCAGTTTCACTGCTTCGTTTGACTGAATTAATAATATTAGCATTTTTTAATTTTATTTATTTATTTTGGGTGAGCTTGATTTACTGTACATATATCCACCTTATTTTTCAAATAAGAGTGGGCGTGGCCTTTTGTAAATCAAATGTGTCTGGCTTCCGGTGCCATTCTCTTGCAGTTATGTTTATCTCTACTGAACATGCTGCTCCATATTGCAAACCGGTATTATTTTAATGTATTGTGGTAATTATAAGCACACTGGCTTGTAACACAAATTGTTGTACCGTTTACATTAGACCTATTATTTATATATATATAGGGGGGGGAGAGATGCCTCATTAGTATCTGTTTCTATGGGCCGCCATCTTGTGACGGTCAGTGTGTCATCAGAGTAAGAATCAATGATGCCACAACATTGCGCAGCTTCTGGTTGTAAAAACCACCGATATTTAAATTCCCGAAGAAATGGGATTACCTGGTGAGAATGTGTTGTTTGGGTTTTTATATTTATTTACTCAATATTACAGGGTTTTAAACTATGGTAACTTTTTATTGTCATGTTAGCTAGCGCCTTCATCTAGCAAAATCATTTGCTAAAGACTATTTCAGATATAGATATTCATATATGTGTCTAACTACGGTTCCAGATGTACAGTCAACTTGTTCTCGAATGTTCACGGACCAGCTTTGACCATTTAAATATGGCTTAAATATAGCGGCCCAGAGAAACAGCCGCTAATGAGGCATCTATGTATATACACTGATCAGGCATAACATTATGACCACCTTCCTAATATTGTGTTGGTCCCCCTTTTGCTGCCAAAACAGCCCTGACCCGTTGAGGCATGGACTCCACTAGCCCTCTGAAGGTGTGCTGTGGTATCTGGCACCAAGATGTTAGCAGAAGATCCTTTAAGTCCTGTAGTTGAGAGGTGGGGCCTCCATGGATCGGACTTGTTTGTTCAGCACATCCCACAGATGCTCGATTGCGCTGAGATCTGGGGAATTTGGAGGCCAAGTCAACACCTCAAACTCGTTGTTGTGCTCCTCAAACCATTTCTGAACCATTTTTGCTTTGTGGCAGTGTGCATTATCCTGCTGAAAGAGGCCACGGCCACCAGGGAATACCGTTTCCATGAAAGGGTGTACATGGTCTGCAACAATGCTTGGGTAGGTGGTACATGTCAAACTAACATCCACATGGATGGCAGGACCCAAGGTTTCCCAGCAGAACATTGCCCAAAGCATCACACTGCCTCCGCCGGCTTGCCTTCTTCCCATAGTGCATCCTGGTGCCATGTGTTCCCCAGGTAAGCGAGACACATGCACCCTTCCCATCCACGTGATGTAAAAAATATGTGATTCATCAGACCAGGCCAACTTCTTCCATTGCTCCGTGGTCCAGTTCTGATGCTCATGTTCCCACTGTTGGTGCTTTCGGCAGTGTACAGGGATCAGCCTGGGCACCCTGACTGGTCTGCTGCTGTGCAGCCCCATACGCAACAAACTGCGATGCACTGTGTATTCTGACACCTTTCTATCAGAACCAGCATTAACTTCTTGAGCAATTTGAGCTACAGTAGCTCGTCTGTTGGATCGGACCACACAAGCCAGCCTTCGCTCCCCACATGCATCAATGAGCCTTGGGAGTCCATGTCGCCTGTCACTGGTTCACCACTGTTCTTTCCTTGGACCACTTTTGATAGATACTGACCACAGCAGACCGGGAACACCCCACAAGAGCAGTTGTGGGAACCGTGGACGACTCCATTGGATGACCAGCACAAAGGACCTGCAACAAACCAACAAACTAATCCCGTTTCTAAAACCAAGAACGCCGACAAGGAAATCCGCATTCAGAGACAAACAAGCAAGTACTTCCAGATCCTAAAGCTGAACTGGTGCATTAAATTACTGTGATTCATGGTTCGTTCAGGTCAGGTTTTATGAAACGCATATCATTTCACTCTCTCTCTTAAAACTTTCTTTTTCACTTCTTTTCTTTCTGCAACGTGTATGAATGTTTGTGTGTGTGTGCGTGTTTGTGTTAGAATAATCAATAAAATCTCCTGTAGATTTTAAAAGTGTCTTTTGTTATGTGCTTGTAAATTTAATGTCTTAGACTGTTGATCTTGTTACCGTGCTACTAAATTGTGTTTTCACGATAGTTGGATATTCATATCCGCTACAAGAGCTTATTACGGCCCGAGCAAATGAACGCTGGACGATTCAGTTGCTCGATCGTAAACTAAGTGACTCTTTTTTATTCCCTATAAATTAATTATTTCATTTTAGCTGATTTGTTCCTACATAGTTTTGGAGATGCTCTGACCAGTCGTCTAGCCATCACAATTTGGCCGTTGTCAAACTCCTTACGCTTGCCTAGTGATGTGACGTTTGACACCGAGGCTTCGAAGCTTGTATCAAAAAAACGAAACATCTCACAGTGAAGCACTGTATCGGAGCTTGATTCGTTTTGCCATAACCACGTGATCGGTGACGTCCGAAGCTTTGTTTTCGCACACAACCACGTGACTGCTTCGTGTTCTGATTCACATAACGTGAACCTTGCGCAGATGTGGTGTTATTTGCTTTTTAGCAAAAGAATGTCATAATATGAATAAATATTTGCATGTGTTCAGTTTGTATGTATTCCCAGTTCATACTTCATTCTATGACAATCATTTATTTTGATAATATATGCCAACGCTTGCCTATTTTTCCCCCCCAAAATTTTTCAGTCTCATTTATTTAAATTGTGTTAAAATGACACGTGAAAGACTATTTTTCATATAATAATAATTTACATTGTTTTATACGCTTTTCATAGCACAAACTGATTTATGAAACAGTCCACAAATAGCTGGGTTGTCTGGACGCAAAGGCAGTTTTTTCCACCTTTTGACCACTAGATGTTGTTAGTGTGCACCGTGTTGAAAAGCTTCGAGTAATGAACCTTTTTACGATACACTGGGGAAAGCCTCAGTGCTTCGCAAAGCTTCATTTCGCCATCACTACGCTTGCCCATTAATCCTGCTTCTAACACATCAACTTTGAGGACAAAATGTTCACTTGCTGCCTAATATATCCCACCCACTAACAGGTGCCGTGATGAAAAGAGATAATCAGTGTTATTCACCTCACCTGTCAGTAGGGTTGCCCGCTTCAATACAGAAAAATAAGGGACGCCTGCCGCAGCGGGGGCCACACCCCTCAGGGCCACGATGACCACAGTCCCGATGGCGTGCCAGTGGTGGTATATCATAATTTAAAACATGTTTTCATAAAAATATTAAGATTGATCCCATTGGACATTATAATAAGATATCTGCTATTGAAATCAGTGTGAACAGATGCACTCAGTCTCTCACTATCACAACAGAACTGGTCATATTCAATACACAGCGATGACATAAACATAGGCCAACAAAGTGTGACTGTGACTGAGACCACAAAAATAAGCTTTTGGAGGAACCATATTTTATTAACTTATTAAATTAACAGATCCATAACTTAGTAATTATAAATTAAACAAATTGTAAATTGTCATTTGTTGTGAACAAAGATTTTGGCTAAAATATTTGTCATTGTTTGCAGTAACACCATCCAAACAGTGAAACCACACCGAAATAACTGTAAATGATATAATATCTACAAACATTTCTTATTTAAGTAAAACACTTAACAACATTTTTATTATTGGTAAGTAAATATATTTAGCCTATGTATTTATTTATTCTATTTTTATATTGTCTATTGCTAATTCTATAGTATTGAATGATGCAATTATTTAAATTGGTTAAGCATAACAAATAGTTGTTTATTTTATTCACATAGGTACTATATTTTGATTAAATATGTATTAAATATATCTCTCTTATCTCTTATTAAAGTAATGCTTATGTGTCTGACTGTACAAATTAACCTTAATAAACAAATCATACCATAACATGATTAATGCACATTATTAACATTATTTCTTAATAGGCTGCATTTGAAATCTAACGTTATCAATCAAAAACTTGAGGTGATAAAAAAACAAAAACAACATTACACTATCTGCCTCAGGAGAGAACCGGCGAGGCGGCGTCCCGCCCTCCTCTGACTCTGATTGGCCGTGATTTGAACCTGAAACAAACCAATCAAACCATGATGGCAGCGAGTATTACCCAATCGGGCAGAATAGGACGTGTCTTCACACAATGCAAGTGGGGTGATTTGCATGGGATGCTGCATAATGTGGACCTATGTAAAATACGGGACAAATCGCGTCCCGTATTGATTTGATACGGGACGCGTCATTTTGGCTGTAAATACGGGACGATTCCGTATTTCACGGGACGGGTGGCAACCCTACCTGTCAGTGGTCATAATGTTATGCCTGATCGGTGTATTTATCTATGCGCTCAACGGCTAGAGAATACCCATAATGCGCTGTGATGGTCGTGGCAAATTAATTCCCAAGTCTGACCAGAAGATGGTCCCCACAGCTGAATCATCCATCCATTTTCCAAACCGCTGGTCCAACGTGGATACAGCATAATATCATACAGGTATAAATTCCATTTTAACTGATTATTAAATTGTTTAATTAAAGGCCCACTGAAGAGTGTTGGAACGTGCAGCATTATTCAATGTGTTGACGTAATTTCAAATGAAACAGGAAGACAGGGCGATATATCAAACAGCCCCGCCTCCTTTTTTTTTAAAATAGCCAATAGCGTTTCGTTTATGTTACAGCTTGCCAGAGCCATTAGACTCTGTAAAACCTCTGTTTCCTTCTAATCTCTAACCGTTTCTCCTCATAATGTCCTTTATATCGCTTATATACAGCATTCTGTGCAGAATTTAAATGGGTCTGATACCTTTTGTGGTCTGTGCCGACTCGCCCATATGATCCGCTCTGTGCTCTCGTGTCTCTGGACCAGAGCAGACTGCTCGCATTGCAAAACGGACTCCATTCGCGTCAAAGGAAAGCATATTTACACTGTCTGAATCGTTCTCTATTCTCTATATAGTGCACTATGTGCCATTCACCATGTAGAAACTAGTAAATGTGTGAGCAAATGACTGATTTCAAATGAGGCTTCAGCATCTGTAAAGGACAGAACACACCAAGCTGACCCCGACGAACTAGTGGCGATGAAAGCAGACTGCGAGGTTGGCTCACGTCGGCAGCGTCTGTGTCTAAAGTTTCCCTGACACACCAAACCGACACTCGACAGCCGACGGCCAAGTAGTACATCAGTTCTGTGCCTGCATGAGATGAAATGCCTTTCCGAACCAGCAGGTGGCAGTATCTGAACAGCCAATCAGAATGATCAGATGGCCCGATGGACCGACGAGCTCCGACGCCGATTCAACATTTTGAATCGGCCGAAAAAAAGGCTACGAGGACCAACTTCAGCCGACGGTGTGGAACACACTGAGAAAACTTAGTCGGCCGACGAACAAAAACTGCCAGACGGCCGACCGTCGGCTTGGTGTAAGAGTGTAGGAGGAGGCGGGACTTCAGATTCTAGAGAGCATTTGATTGGACCGAAGATTTGATGAGAAACTGAAGTGCGGTGTGATGTCATGAAAATCCGTGATCCATTTTAGCGGAAGTGAGAGACTGTAAGTTTTGAATGCTTATATCTCCTAAATGCGAATTTTGTCATTGTTTTGGAACACACCAGCTTATTAATAACATTAAGGCTAACATATTAATACTAAAAGTAAAAAAAAAACGTAAGTTTTGATTTCAGGGGGACTTTAAGGTTTATACAAAGTTTCCATGACAGAGTTCAAGATAAATATTTTCATACTGGAGCTGCCAGTTTGCTAAGTTTCAAATAATTATTAAACAGCAAGCACAAACTATGCAAAATCGGCAGTCCTTCTGGCACACTCAGTGTCTGAATTCCCCACTCGTTTTCATTCACTCATTTAAGTGAACTATATTAGTGGAGTAATTTAGGAATAGTGAAAGAGGGTATAGGGGCGATTTCGAACACAGCCCATTTAGCGGCTAATGAATCGGACATTCTCGCACATTCACCGAAAATAACTTACTTCCACGTTGCAAAATAAGGTGGATAAGACAGTTTTGTCATTAAGTTGTCCATCATGGATCTTCTCTGGAGATTAACAGATTTTATGAGCTCACTTTATACTTGCTTGACACCAGGTGTTGTACTAGAGCGGAATCCGGAGTCCTCCATCGTTGTACCACTTGTTATTCTCCCATACATGAAACATAGAGACCTGCACAGCTTCCTCAAAGCAACCCGCCTTGGTGATGTTCCCATGGTGAGTCTTGCATACCGAGAAAAACAAACAAACTTGCAACACCTTCTAGTTGACTTGTCCTTCTTCTTAAGTCTTAACACTAAAATAACCGCAAATCTGATCATGTACCTATCATTTAAACTGACTTCTTTTCTCCAGTGTTTGTCTTATCAGAGACTTCTGCATTTTATGATTGACATTGCTGCAGGAATGGAGTATCTCAGCCTTCGGGGTTTTATACACAGAGACCTGGCTGCCCGCAATTGCATGTGAGTCCACAGGAGGGCAACACAGAGCACATTTTACCACAACATTCTGTTAATACTTCCATAGTCTTTGAGAAGCTCCTAATGAACCAAATCTTTTTTTTTCACACTCACCCAATGCTGGAATCACTTTCACAGGTTGGGAGATGACCTGCGCGTGTGTGTGGCTGACTTTGGCCTGTCTAAGAAGATCTATTACATTAACTACTATAGGCAGAAGAACAGGACTATTAAATTGCCTGTAAGGTGGATGTCAATAGAGAGTGTGTCTGACAACATATTCACCACCAAGAGTGATGTGGTCAGTCCCATTTATGCTTCCAATACAGAATTAAAGGGGCTATACTGTAGAATTCAGAAATCCTTGTTATTAGTGACTCCGGTGGCTGTTAAGTGAACTGCAGCCAGCGACTTTGCTCGCACTCATGCATGTACAAGAGAGAGACTGAACGTGATTCGGGGCCCTGATATACTCACAATGAAGTTTTCATTCTTAGCTTATAAATAAAATTAAAGAAGTTGGAAATACCTTTGCAGTGATATACTTAACAAACATCCCAACGCCATCCTGCTGAGAGTGACGTTTAGATGAATATGTAATTGTGCTGCACACTTTCCTCTCAATAACAAATAAACACAACAAAAATGACAACGGTGTGAAAACAGCAGTTAAGAAAGCATCTGATCATAGCGATGTGGATATGTTTGCACAAGTTCTGCAATTCACCATGTCGACAGATGAAGTAGCCTAATTAAAATTACACTGCTAGTTTGATTATAAAGTATATCTGCGACTATCGACTAAATAGATTTGGCAATGTAAGACTATATTTTGAATTCCTTTTTTGCATGACAAATTGACATTACAGTACAGAATAGCTCTTTCAGCATTAACCTTAACAGTGCATAAACAGGCTTTCATAGACAGCCTCTCATTTTTTTAAGTTTTGTTGGAAGCTGTTCACACATTAGCAGTACAAAAGCAATTAATACATGAAAATTCTTACATATAAGACATATATTAAAATTCTTTAATACCGTACTTTGCAACACTGATACTTATAGTTTGTGTATAAATACTTTTTTAAATCTTTATATAAAATATATTTTTAATTTTTGGGGAAAAATATGACCTGGGCATAAGATTCACCCACCAACAACCTTCAAGCAATTTTATCAGCTGTGATGTTCCTTGTGTCTCACAGTGGTCTTTTGGAATAACCGTGTGGGAGATCACATCCAGGGGGAAGCTACCTTATCCAGGTGTCTCCAATCATGAGCTCCTGGACCTCCTTGAAAAAGGACACCGACTCAGACAAGGGGACAATGATAGCAAATTGTAAGCACTTTGTTTATGTTTCATCAAATCATCACAAAATATATAAACATATAAATTATTAGACTATTCTGTTTAACAGGAAGGTCTGTTAAAGTGCCCCTATTATGGATTTTTGAAAATTACCTTTCATAGCGTGTAACAGCTCTAAGTGAATGAAAACATCCTACAAGGTTTTAAATCTGAAAGTTCACCGTATATAAAGTTATTGTCTCTCAAAGTAAGGGTCGACTCAGAGTCAATTAAACAAGTCGTTTGTAAAACGAATCCCAAGCCGTTTCGTTGTGACGTCACAACGAAATATTAGCATATTGCCACCCACTTATTGCTTGCGCAGATGCCAGGGATAATTCATTTGCAGTACAATCTTTTGTTGTGTTCCTGTCATTTTACTGACGACTGCTTCTCAAACCTCGGGGAGTTTAACGCAGGATTCACAAAACGCTTGGTCTTAAAATATGGATCAATGCCCCGTTTATTTGGACCAGCTTGCTCCTCTGAATCTCAACCTGTAAGTATGATTAGTAATTGATTTTTATATTTTCTAGCGATCGTTCAAAATTCGTAGTTTTGTATGTTATGTTGTGTAACGTACACCCTATCTGTCTCCTGCTAACTGGCTAACTCACGTTTCTGTAGTTCTGCAATAGAGTACCTCAGGGATGACGTGTTTTTGTAGGCCAACCCGGAAGTTAGCGGCGCACGGGTTCCCTCGATCGAAAGCCAATGCATTTTTCCCATAAACTTTTGGAAAATCGCAAAAAAAAAAAGCTCTGTGTTTAACAAAGGGCTATTATGACACTTACACGTTTTGTCTATCAAGATAATCTTTACAAGTTAATACCACATTTATTCATTTTGAAGCCTAAATAAAGTCATCAGATATAAAAACCTAAAAGTAGGCTATAAACGGACTACAGCACACCATGGTTGCGGATCAACGGCACCACCACCAAGCTTCCTCAAACTTTATTTTAAAACATGCTTGCTGATTATGATCTGCACTGTGTATGAATACTTATTCACTTTTTCATAAGAAATGCTGTCCAAATGTCCTGTTTGTCATGATGACGTCTAAAGTCCCCGCCAAAGGAAGTAATCCCTTTTAGCAATTTGTTAGCAACCGCCGTTTTTAAGACACAGTAAAGGTTCAAAAAAATCACAAGCGGGTTATAACTGGTGTGTTTTATGTCATAGATCAAAACGTGAAAATATTTAGAGGCTTTGTTATCCACAGACCTTATTTCAGGCGATTTAGCAAAAGCCCATTCAAAAAACCCATTGACTTCGGGGCGATGGAACCGGAAGTCCTAAAATTCTAACTCGCTTCCGGGTTTTGCCTACAAAAACACGTCATCCCTGTTGATTAATGCAGCTTGTCTGTCTTATTACTTGGAGTAATGATCGAGGATGGAGCACAACTTTTGTTTACAAAGTGTAATGCATTATCAGCTATTCATGTTTGTGCTCGGCTAACGTGGGAGTTTACGACATACAAAAGAAACAGTTTTTTTCCTCTGCGTTATTATTATTACAGTAGAGTGGAGCTCGGGACTAGCATCTTAACATTCTAACTAGTTAGTAGCAAATCGATGCTATCTTTTCTGTCCATACATTGTATACAATGTCTTGCGAATTATTAATAGCTGTCATTCAGTTATAGCAATGGGCGTGTGGTGCGTGCAGTAGACCAATCACAAAGGATTGGGCCATCTGACCCATCAGAGCAGTGTAGGCTCACGGAAAGGAGGGGTTAAGAGAGACTGATTCTCTGAACTGCTTCAAACGAATCGTTTACAAAATATTGAAAACTCAGGTGAAATTAAATGTATATTATGAGAAAACAAAAGTGTTTTTTGACCTTGCATGCATGAAAACCTGTTGTAGGAGACTCCTAAAACAATATTAGGAACCTTAAAAAGGCATAATAGGGGCACTTTAAACAGAATTGCCTGTTGCAAGACAGACAATATGATATCAGGCTTAGTAAGAATAGTTTAGGTCTGTTCTAGGAATCCTTATGAGTAAAAGCAGTAATGTGCCTATGAAGATGAATCATGACATATAATAATGTTTTGTGCATGGTCTACAAACATAAATGGCAAGAGATGATTCAGTCTTGTAGTTTTTTCGTGATTTATTTTTTCTGCTACTCTCCTACATTTTCCTTTGACTCTGTCTCTGTCAGATATGAAGTTATGTTGAGCTGCTGGGACAGAGATCCCTCTCAGAGGCCAGATTTTGGAGAGCTGGGCCAGAGCCTCAAGGTGCTTCTGTCTGAGCTTCCACCACTGGAGGCCAGCAAGGAGGCCCACTACATCAGCCTGGGCCTGGAGGCAGCCAGCGATCACCAGGACAGCGCAGAGGCCCTGGAGCCTGAGGTGGAGGGCATGTTATAATAAACAACACAATGCACTGCCGTGCAATAAACATTTGTGTGATCACACTAGGCCTTTATTAGTATATATTTCAGTATTATGATATTTCAGTAAGAAAATCTGTTTTTAATTCTTTGTGATCTGTCGACATGGTGAATTGCTTTGTGAATTCATATTTTAATTTTTTTTACTTCACTGTCAATGTTGTATTTTTGTACTTAATGTTGGGAGGTTTGAAAAATGCCAGACATCACAAATTAAACAGCTCAGGACATTTTAAGTGACTTCAAAGTATGTGATTTTTATTTATTTATTTTTTGACAAGTACAATCACATTGAACATTCAGATCTGTGTTGGCGCTGCTGCTGACCCATAGAGAGCAGTTGTCATATATATGAAAAAGCTTCACAAACAGTCTTTTCAACCGCATAGTCATTACTTCTGTCTTACAATAATTCAAATTACCACAGAAATGATGAGATAAAAGATTATATTATACATTTGGATATAAAAACTGAAATAATGTCTGTGGTAGCATTTAAAATCACCTTTTGAAAGTAACATGACGCTTCAAATAAAAATTGTATCAATTACATCGTTAAACCAGTAGTTGGCGACAAGTGAATGTTTTAAAAATGTATTTGTCATTGAATAATTTATCAAGAGATTCGTTCAAAATCGCAGATTCATCCGGTAATGAAGCAAGTCTTTATGTGTGAGTCATTGAATCATGCATAACGATTAAAAAAATGCATTAAAAGTAGCCTAATTAAATACTTTTTATATAGATTGCAGCAGTTAACATTTTGTCAGAACCTCTAGTAAATTACATGTTATTTAGTTTAATTGTCTGTTCAGAATCGTGGGAGAATTGTGATCTCTATTTTAAAAAAATGTGATTCTCAATTTCCAGAAAAGTGTGATTTTTTTTATAAAATGATAAACATCACATTTCAACCCTTTTAAATATTGTTTAAGAAAAGGTATGAGTCAGTTTCAGATACATTATTATCCAAAGTGTTTTTATAGTTAGCATGCACATTAGCTTCCCTTTCTCTTAAAACTGGATTCACAACATGTAAACATGATTAATGGTGGTTTTCAAAACACTATAACTGAGAGGCAGCCATCCAAAACAACAGTTTTATTTAACCTAAGGACAAATGTTTTTAAAAGGTTGTGTGCCCTGTTAAATTCAGTATGCACAGCATATACAGATTCCTACACAATGTATGTTTCATTTGTCCAAACTTAAACAAGTAATTATCTTCAAGAAGAGATTCTGGGAGTGAACATGTTTGTGCCACACACAATTCATAAATGTTGTTCGCTGACTTTTCATGTGCCTGTCTTGATACTCAAGAAAACATTGTTTGGAGGAAACATGAAATATGTTTATGTGAACATCTCTGCATTTTCCAAACACTTCTATTTATCTTTATATTACTATAGATCTTTTGGAAGTTTGTGAGCTCAACAACGTAATTGAAACATAAAAACATAATTTAACTCAAAAACAACTAAAAGGAGAAGTCAAGTATTTAATTTAACAAAGCTATTTTATGCACCACTTTGGATGTACAATGCTTAACTAAGCTATACTTTTTATTAAAATGTTGTTTTTAAGCAATTATATTGTATATAGTGTAGGATTTAAATTAAATTTCCACTTGTCCAGAGATGTCACTATGTCACTTAACTAATTTTTGAATGGTTATTCTCTTATTAATCCTTACATTTCATCAGATTTTTTTTTTTTATTAAACCTACATTATTTTGAGCTTAAATGGTGGTCTGTGAATTGAAGTTTTGTTAGGCCCTATTTCTTAATGGACACAGGAATTCATTTAAATAAGGGTCAAATATTGTTTTTATTATGAAGTGAAAGATTAAAGTGAGACCCTTGGGGTAAGATGTTTTAATATAGGAAATGTTTTCCTAAATATACCTATATAACAAAATATTTTAGCAAGAATTGGAAACAAGGCATTTTCTCAGCTGTGAAGAGTTCAGTCTCACGCGCGTTCGAAAGCTTCACTCAGAATCACGTCATAATGAAATAGAACATAGTGTTGCTGATTTGTGAAACATTTCCTCAGTTTTCTCAGTCTTCTCGTTGCTGTTCGTATTGAGTTTACCCGAGTCAACATTTGTTATCATGGCAATGTTGAAGCGAAAACGTAGTTTTTGCGCTCAGGTGTGCGACTCTTACAGCGGCACATCCTCATCCAGCACCGATGCGGCTAAAGTCCATCAACCCGTTAGTGTTGTTGAGGAAAATGAGATGCCAGTGAGAAAGAGGAGGAGGACGGATAGCTTTGAGAAGCTGCCGTCTCTTCATTTCTGTGACTGGAGCGGCAGCTCAGATCAAGACACCGCTGCGAATGAGAGAAGTACTGATGGTAAATCAAATGAACATTTGAAAATGTCATTGAAGTGTCATTATATGTTACAAATCCACACCAAAACACATCAAAATACAACTCAAGTTTGATCAAGGCAATGAGCAGTTTTTGTTCCAAGACATAATCATAATAATATTTAAACAAGGCTTGTTAAAAACTATATAAAAGTAAAAATTAGTTATTGACTGAAACATGCTTTTGTTCAATATTCCCTGCTTTAGACCAGATTTCTCTACGGTACAGCGTCTGCGCTCTAGAGGATCATGGTCTTCAGGAACCTCTTTCCAGAGGTCTTGATGTCCTTCCTCCTGCAGATCAGCAGGTTCAAACCCCTCCAGCTCCAGTCCACCATTGGTTTGAGGTATTGAGTCTAACAAACTACAAATGACTCTGAATATATATTATTATATTTGGAAGGTTTTTACATCTTTTTGTGTGCATTTGTTTTATGTTCTTTGTGATATTGGAAGAAATTTGAGGTCAAATCTCTTCTACGTGTAATGTATGTCGGCACCTACCCTGATTGCTGTTTTTGTTTATTGCGTATCATCAGCCTGTTAGTGAGGGAAGTGATAGTGAGCAGAGCCAGAGGAGCAAGAGTAGTTTTGGAGAGCTGCTCACTCTTCACTGGAGCTGCAGTTCAGGTCAGGGTCAGAAAGTGGAGGATCAGACCACTGCAGCCGTTAGTGAGAGACACGCTGAGGGTAAATCCAGTGACCATTCAAGAATCTGTACATCATAAAGTCTGCATAATTTTCTGCTAGATATAAGTGTCCATTAATGGAAATTCATAAATTAGGGTGAATGTTTCTGTTCTTTAGGATGAAGTGTCATTCATTACATATGTTAAAAATCCACACCATCACAAATCAGTTGAAGATACAGTAAATCAAAGCCACGATTAGATGTTTATTCCAGCACATTTCATATATCTTTAAACACAGATGAACCCAAGCGGACATCTTTTAACAATGGCCGAAAGAGAAAACGAAGTTCTCACAGCGCTCAGGTGTACGACTCCCATCAGAGTACAGCATCCAGCACCGATGCGGCTAAAGTCCATCAGCCCGTTAGTGTTGGTGAGGACACTGAGATGCCAGTGAGAAAGAGGAGGAGGACGGATAGTTTTGAGAAGTTGCCGTCTCGTCATTTCTGTGACTGGAGCGGCAGCTCAGATCAAGAGAGAAGTGCTGAGGGTAAATCAAATTACCATTTGAAAACGTGTAACTGTTTTCTGTTTACTAGAGCTCTGTATATCATGAAGTCTACATAATGTTCAGGCATATTTATGTGTCCATTAATGGGAACTTTAATGTTTAACATTCCCTGCTTTAGACCAGATTTCTCTACGGTACAGCGCCTGTGCTCTAGAGGATCATGGTCTTCAGGAACCTCTTTCTAGTGGACTTGAAGTCCTTCCTCCTGCAGATCAACAGGATCAAAGCCCTCCAGCTCCAGTCCACCTCAGTCCAGTCAGTCAAGAACCAGATCACAACAGGGTGGATGTGACAACTGAGGGTGAGTTTACAGCCATAACCTCAAACATTTCACTCACTGCTGTCCATGCTTGACATTTTGTCAACTAAAAATATTCATCTTTTAACAGACGACATTCTGAGCCGGTATGAAATCGGCAGAATGCTTGGTAAAGGAGGATTTGGATCTGTTTATGAAGGGAAACGATTGGAGGATGACCTTGAGGTATTGTCATTTCCTTACAATATTTAGCTAACAAATTATTTTGTCTCACTCTATCCATTTCAAGTCCTTTTAGTGTTTATTATTTTCACTATTTAGTGCACTTGATATGTTGGAAATGTAACAATTGTTTGTGGTTGCTCAGGTGGCTGTGAAAATCGCCAGAAAGCCACGGAACATGAAATACATCTCCATTGTAAGTAGGCGACACTCGCTAAACTGTTCTTCCACTGTTTTCAAATTAAAATGAGTAAACACACTGACAGCACCTTCTTTCTTCATGATCTTTCTTCTAGCCTGGTCATCCCGCACCCTTTCCATTAGAGGTCGGCCTGTTGATCCTTGCTAACAGGGGTCCCAAAGTTCCAGAAATCATTGAGCTGCTGGACTGGCAGGACCAACCTGACCAATACATCATGATCTTGGAGCGCCCCTCACCCTGCCAAGATCTCTGGGATTTTTTGAACAGTCACGGAGGCACCCTCAAGGAGGACACAGCACAATATATAATGACGCAGGCATCAATGGCCGCTCACATGTGCTGTTCCCGTGGAGTTTTCCACAGAGACATTAAGTTGGAGAATCTGCTAATAAACACAGACACACTTGAGGTCAAGCTGATCGACTTCGGCTGCGGGGATTTCCTCCAGGAATCTAGATATGAAAGATTCTGTGGTATGTATTATGCATCAAACCTGTAGTTTTAGACTTCTAGTTTTAGATGTTCATGCATTTAAGTTAAATAACACCAGACATTTTTTTTTTACAAAGAAAACATGCCGTGGGATTTCAAGCTTACCCATTAAACATAATTTCTTTCCTTCAGGCACAGATGAGTACTGCCCACCTGAGTACTTCACAGAGGGCAAGTACCACGGTAAACCAGCTACTGTGTGGTCTCTGGGAGTGCTTTTATTCTTGCTGGTGTGTGGACGCTTTCCAGAACCCAGAGATTTGCAGAGGATTGATGACGACGTCTGGTCTGAGCCTGGCTTGTCAAATGGTAAGACGGCATTCATCACAACAAAGAAGACCAATTATAATTTAAATCATACAACGATCTTACAGCTTAATACAAAGACAGCAGGTGTAAAGTTTAAAGTAATAATCTGACTTTCTTCCATCGTTCTGCACAGAATGCTGCCACCTGATTCGATCCCTCCTGCAGAAAAACCCAAGCTGGCGGATTGATATGAAGAAAATCATTTTCCATGAATGGTTTATGGTATTGAGCCTAAGATCAGCTACAAATGATTTTGAAGATATATTTGCTTTTCATTTTTAAAGATTTTAAAAATGTTTTCCTATTTTCCCCCCCTAACAATTTATATTCTTTTAGAATGTTGCCTATGTATTTTTGTGCATGTTTGTTTTTGTATTGTGAAAAGAAATGTCTTCTAATTGTAGGTGTCAACATATCATCTGGTGGCCTGATACAAGTGGCATCCCTCCCTCCATGCCTTGGCTGGTGACTCCAAAGGATGTTATTGTTCATATCAATAAATAATATTTTATATAAATAATATTGGAGTACCTGGTATTGAGAAACGATCTGTGTGTTAGTGTTGGGCATTTTTCAGCAACTTCAGTTCACACTATTTTTCTTGACGTTCTGAACTTCACAATGGGATATCTTGGTATTATGGACCTGTCAATGATGAAACAGACTGTTTTTGTATCTCTAAATCATCACATACAAGTCATAATTCATTCTAATTGAAAACAGTTGATTTCGATTACATCTATTTCTTCACCCACAAGTAATCAATTACTCATTGTCACTGTGTTCGCTTATCAGTAAAGTTACTAGACTCTGAAACTTTTAATCAGCAGTTTTCCATACAGTAAAATTCCCCATTAAAAATATTATAAAACATTTTGTTTTATGACAAATCAATATTGTTTTGTCATATAGTCCACAGAGTAAGATTAACTATATATTTTCCAAATAATATTTTAACATATTTATGATTAATTTGCACTGTGTAAGTTGGGTCTTTATACATATAAAATGTCTTTTAAATTTTAAGATGGGGTTCCCTCGATCATATTTGGGGGCCATGGCATCGAAAGATTGAAAACTCCTGACATAAACATGGATTATAGTTTAGCAAGGTCCTGCAGCACCAGCCTCATTAGAAGTTGTTGCAATTGTAAGATGATCCGTATAACAAGACATTATGACAAAATATGGGAAATAAAGGCTCAGTTGTGAGCACTAAAGTCAAAATATAAGAAATATGAAGTGAAGTGAAGTGACATGTGGCCAAATGTCTCGGAATTTGTGCTCTGCATTTAACCCATCCAAGTGTGTGTGTGCACAGCAGTGAACACACACACACCGTGAACACACACCCGGAGCAGTGGGCAGCCATTGCTGCGGCGCCCGGGGAGCAGTTGGGGGTACGGTGCCTTGCTCAAGGGTCTCACCTCAGTCGTGGTATTGAAGGTGGGGAGAGCGCTGGACATTCACTCCCCTCACCGACAATCCCTGCCGGACCTGAGACTCGAACCCATGACCTTTGGGTTACAAGTCCGACTCTCTATCCATTAGGCCACGACTGCCCTATAGTTTGTAATATGAGAATAAACATTCGTGTGCATATTTCATTGCAAAAAAGATGATATACAAGAATCAAAGCTTCAATACAACCATGATGCAAAGTTCTTTAGAGACTTTGTGATCTATTTCGAGGCTGAAGCACAATGCATTGTTGGGAGAAGTCTTGCTGCATGGAAAGGATCCCCAGAGCCACTGTTGTTTTGGTCCTGGAGCTGAGGGACCCCTTGTGGAGCGCTGGGTAAATTACTTACAAATTGTAACTGATTCCAAATTACATGACAAAAATTGTAGTGATGTAATCTAGATTACTCATTTTAGGTATTCTGTATAATTAATTTTTGATTCCTTTTGACCTAACATTTATCACATTGATTTGAATAGAATAATCTTGTACCATACTGATAAAAAAATACAAACAAAATTCCATTCTTTGTTATTAACAACATGGAGTGCATTAAATATTACATTAGGTATGTCAGGGTTTCTCAGACTGGGATTCCTGATGGAACTGCAGGGGTTTTTTAGTTTAATGAAAAGCTATTAAGTAATTAAATCATTAAAAAATATATAAAATAAATAAATAAATAATCAAAATAAAACATTTACTAAAAAAGATTTAAAAAATATACTCATGTGACCATTAACCAACATAATTTTATTATTGACTTAACTTATTAACTTAAAAACTAAGGGCTTACTTCAAGTAAATACAACCCCATTTCCAGAAAAATTGGGACATTTTGTAAAACGCAATAAAATCAAGAATCTGTGATTTGTTAATAATCTTGAACATTTATTTAACTGACAAAAGTACAAATAAAAGATTTCCAATGTTTTGGAAACAGAGTACGTCTATACAATTTA
>RJVU01042551.1:362140-422560 GCA_003731715.1 Anabarilius grahami
ACTTTTTTTTTTTTTTTTAAATAAAGAAAACAGACTAAATTTGTATATTTATAACTTCAGTCCCATAGAAATGTGAAAATTATCATAAATGTTAGGCTATATTTTTTTTGTTTACAAATTGTTAAAATTTGTAGTCAAATTGTTTTGAGGGACAGTAGGTAGATGTTTGTTTTATTAAAATTTTTGTGTAAAGTCCTTTTTAAACCAACAAAAGGAGACCAAATATATAAAAGCTTAAAATAATAAAAGGGCTTTAATGCCTGAGGTGGGAAAATATTATTTGTTGGAGGTTTGTTATGTGCCTAATGATGTGGGGTATTTCGAAATGTAATCATATGTAGTTCAAAAATACAAAAATAAATCCAAGTCGTCGAATATCTTGAATCTCTGGGTTGTGTCTTTGAGATCAGTTCGTAATGCCACGTCATCTGATGTCACTGCCGCACCTGCGCAGCCATCTTGTACTTCGAGCGAGGGGTAGATCGGAAGGAAGGAAGAAAAGCAGAACAAAATAACAGTGTTTTGCGTTATATGGTCAGTAATGTCCGTCAAGTGACTGAATCCAACGAGAAGACAGTGTTGAGGTGTGCTCGGAGGGGGTAAATCAGAGAAAGCTGCCCCAGTGCCTCGGGATTCCAGACGTACAAGTCATCCTCTTCATCATTATCGCGTCTGCTCGCAGAGAAAAGAGTCCAGTCTCCTGCTGAACACAACGACAACGATACAAACACACCATGAATCCAGAATAGTGAGTATTTAACGCCCAGGCTTTTGTTGCGGATGTCAGTGTTTGTATAATCATGAACCGTCAGTGCCAGTAGCTTTGTCTAGCCTAAACGGCTAACAACGTCCGGAACTAACGGCGAATTCAAAGGATATTTGCTTATTCAGAGAAAGTTTCTTACTCTAAATGACAGTATTATTCGATATTAAACATTTAAACTTCAAAACCGTCGCTATTTGGTGTTTATCGCACGTAATTTCAGCATTTGCTGTACTGCGTGACGTAATTTTTGGTGTGTTTCGTTGCGACGGAGTGACGTCATGAGTTTGCTGAAGTGAGGCTGAATTCAGCTGTCAAAATGGATCTGGCATATGAGCGAATATGCCCTTTGCGCGCATGCACGCGGTGTTTTGAACCATATACGACTCCAGCTTGTCATTGTGAGGCATTCGAGTGTCATGTGTTTTTTATTAGGCCTGCGAATTGAAAGTCAGCGTCACAGCTGGAAGAGGTCATGAAAAGGAGAAGCTTCGTATTTTCCGTGATTTCTCAGTAGCATGCGGTCAGTTTATTGGTCTGACTCAGTACACAAGTCTTTGGTTGAATAATTATGAATATTCCTTTTAATAGTGATTAACACGTGCCGATTAACAAATGGATTACTTGTTCGCCATATCCATCAGCAGTATTTCACATGCTAATTCACTGGCAACAAAGAACACAAACATGTTTCAAACACTCCCCTGTTTGCCATTGGTCTTTTAAATAGATAGTCCCGCCCCAAGCTCGTGCCATTGGTTGAACCAATGTTGTGTCAGGCCCTGTCAGGATTCTCAAACTTCCGAATGGCGAAGTTATACATTTTACAATGTTAATACAATGCTCATGTGATGGCTATGTATGTATTTTTGAACCTGAGTTTAAAGTAAGGCGTGCTTGGGGGCATTTGTTGGTTGTCTGCCTTGTTAATACACAAGTGCATTCTAGTGGCCTTATTTAATTTGTATTAGCCTATATCAAAATATATTTGGATCATCACTGGCTATTGACAATTTGACAAACCTACTACTATCCAGTTTGTGCTCTTTTAATTGCAAAAAGCGCTTGAATCTAATTTAGTTGGTAAAACAATAAAATGAAATGCTTTACTTGTCTGAGATGAAGTTTTTGTATAACACCTTGTTTCCTGTTGACATTCAAGCACTATGTAGATCATCATCAGCATGCTCATGCTCAGTCACTATTGCTTCATGTGATGCAACGTTTCTCAGCTTGTCTAATGTTAGTACTTGAATTCAGTAACCATTGCGACAGTGTCTAAGTTGGAATTAGATTCTCTCAGCTGTATTTTGAGCTGGTGGCAGGGGATACTTTGTTTATGCTGATTTTGTTTTGAACCTTCTTCACCATCAGTTCTTGAACGACGGTTCCTGGAAATGGCAGTTGATTTTGCAACTTGTAATCTGATGTAGTTGTCTTTTCAAACCAGTTAACATTTAAGCAAGACTAATGGCACATTTACTATACCATTTGAACCTCTTAGAGCCAGATGTGATATTAATATTTCAGTGAGATCATGTAGTGTCGTTGATATGTTGATAACACCATTCCTACAGGTCGGTTTACTGAGTACGAGGAGAGAATTAGTTTTATGTTCACATGATGAGACAAACAACCTGTTAGATTTGTATGTATGTATACATTATCATCACTAAAGTAACTGCTATAGCATTGTTGTCATTGATAATGAAAAGTAAAAGTATTACCGGTATGAATTGTTTTCTACAAATGAAATGAATCTAGTAAATATTAGATGAAAAACTTAAATTTAAACAACATAAACGAAAATTAGAATTGAAACTGAATATGCTGAAATAAGTTGAAGTACTACAGTAACTAAAATTGAGATGAAAATTGAAATTAAATAGATGTATTAAAACACAAAAAAGCATAACAAAATTACATAACTTAAATTAAAATGAAAACTGAAAATATAAAAATAAAACCTAATTTAAGGTATTAATAAATATTATAATAGTAAAATAATGCCGCTGTATAAAGCTCCTAGATAACTCATAATTTTCCACAGCTCATGTTGTCTAGAGTTTTTTCTGTACTGAAATTTCTTGTAAATATATTTGCAGCGTTTTGTCAGCAGAACAATCAAAAAACACATTAAATAACAGTACAACTCACTAAAGGGATGTATGCCTATCCCTCACAGCCTCGCTTTCATTCCCGTTAAAAAAGATGGCGCTGATGTGAATAAGCTTTATAATGTGGTTAAAAACTCATTTGACTGGTACATGTCATAAGAAGGTTAAATTTGTTCTTAAACTAAAAATTGTAAATATTCTTGTTGATGTATTTAATGTGTTGCTATTGTGTTTCTCCATTTTAGCGACTACCTGTTTAAACTGCTCCTCATCGGTGACTCTGGAGTTGGAAAGTCATGTCTTCTGTTGAGATTTGCTGTGAGTACATGGACAGATGGCTTGTTTTGTCAGCTTTTGCTGCCAAACATCAATTAAAGATCAATTGAAGTCATGCAGCCAGTCTGCAAATGATATAGAATTGACTAAATGTATTTCATAGTAGATTATTTATATCCACTAATGTAAATAGTCACATGTTCGTTTTCATTCTCCTTTCTGTTTGTGATGTGGTCCTGCAGGATGACACATACACTGAGAGCTACATCAGCACCATTGGCGTGGACTTCAAGATCCGCACTATTGAACTTGATGGCAAAACCATTAAGCTACAGATTGTAAGTCCATACATCCTCCCTCACAACACTAATTTTTCACAAGTTCTGGGACAGCATGACAGTCACTAGTATGCACGCCAGTACATTATGATGACCTGATTTCTTGGGTCAATAGGCAAATCTAGTAACTCATTACTTTGTACATGTGAAAATGGGGCCAAACCTGTTATAGAAACATGCATGGTTTGACATTATTATAAATTACCTTCCTGTTTTTTCTTTCTTGCTTTCTTTCTTTCAATCTCATAGTGGGACACTGCAGGGCAAGAAAGATTTCGAACCATCACCTCCAGTTACTATCGAGGGGCTCACGGTATCATTGTGGTTTATGATGTCACGGATCAGGTGAGACATCGTCAGAAGTTCTCCCTCCTTAACTGGCCCAAATTTAACAAAGCACACTTTGCAACAATCAATAATAAATTGCTGTCTATAACATATGTTTACCACATATTTCTATAGTTCTGATGCTGTGTACACTGTGCGGATGTCATCTTCAGAAAACCTCTTTTACTTGATGACCCACTTGTCATATTTGTGTTATAACACCAGTGTTTAGTATCATTTATGTATTATTGAAGTACTTGTTAATATTTTGAATTAGCTTTTATTTTTGTTTTCAGTTTTCATTTTAGTCTTAGTCAAGTTTTAGTAATTTTTGATGTGCTTTTGCCATTTTTAGTTTGCCATTAGTTTCCATCTAATATTCTATTTCAGCTTTATTTCAATTACTGAAAGTTAAATGTAATAGTTTCAGTTGTAGATTACAATAACAACATTGGATAACATTGCTTTTATTATCACATGAACTGTTGAAATTGAGAGTTATTTTTTTCTGTCCTGCTCTCTCTAAAGGAATCGTATAACAATGTGAAACAGTGGCTACAGGAAATAGACCGCTATGCAAGCGAGAATGTTAACAAGCTGCTGGTGGGGAATAAATGTGATCTCACCACCAAGAAAGTAGTGGACTACACAACAGCCAAGGTACTAATGCGTCAAAATAGACACATCTAATCTGTATTAGTCTGAGTTTAAATCTCTGTTCCCTTTTTTTTAATCAAAACAGTGGACTTTACAAGCCCAATTGCTTCCTATTTTTGTGACATTGGTAGCATAATACTTTCCCTTACTATTACTGCTGCTTATGCTAAGGGTTGGAGATTTAAATAAACCCCCAACCTAATATTTAACCCATCTTGCACTATTTCTTTTATGGACATGAATGTTATGTCAAATTGTGGGGCTACTAATCGTTCTGATTTATGCTTTCACCTGGTAGATGATAAAACAGGCCAAAATAATCCCATAGCCTGTAGGAGGGAACCAGATTTACGTAGAGTCCTGAATGTCATAAAGACTTGGCAGTGAGCCCATTTGGCTTTGGCCATCAAATAACCACCTTGCAACCAACCAGAACACCCTAGCAACTGCATGGCAATGCATGAACAACCCCTCAGAACATTTCAGCAACAGCATAGCAACACCTTCACAATTACTTATAACACTTTATGGTGGGAAATTCTGCACAGGAATACATTTTCTTCAGAACAAAAACTTATAGTTATCAACAGTCTTGAATACAGTCGATAAAGCTTTTTGGTTTAAGCTTTAAAGGATTAGTTCACTTCAGAATCAAAATTTCCTGATAATTTACTCACCCCCATGTTATCCAAGATGTTTATTTATTTCTTCAGTCGAAAAGAAATTAAGGTTTTTGAGGAAAACATTCCTGGATTTTTCTCCATATAGTGGACTTCCGTGGGGTACAATGGGTTGAAGGTCCAAATTGCAGTTTCAGTGCAGCTTCAAAGGGCTCTACACAATCCCAGCCGAGGAATAAATGTCTTGTTTAGTGAAACGATCGGTCATTTTCTAAAAAAAAAAAAAAAAATGTATATACTTTTTAACCACAAATGCTTGTCTTGCACTGCTCTGCGATTCACGACGCATTAGGTAATCACGTTGGAAAGGTCACGCATGAAGCACCGTGCAAAGACTAAGCCAAACACCCATTACAAAAAAAGGTAAAACAATGATGTCGGACGATTTTGAAGTTGGAGGAGAAAATGAGATGGAGTTTTTTGCCCTACCGCAGTACTTCCACCTACGTCACACGTGACCTTTCCAACATGATTACGTAATGTGTGGCGCATGTCAGAGCAGTGCAAGACGAGCATTTGTGATTAAAAAGTATATACAATTTAAATTTTTTTTTTACGAAACGACCGACCGTTTTGCTAGACAAGAGCCTTATTCCTCGGCTGGGATTGTGAAGACGTAGAGCCCTTTGAAGCTGCACTGAAACTGCAATTTGGACCTTCAACCCGTTGTACCCCACTGAGGTCCACAATATGGAGAAAAATCCTGGAATGTTTTCCTCAAAAACCTTAATTTCTTTTAGACTGAAGAAAGAAAGACATAAACGTCTTGGATGACATGGGGGTGAGTAAATTATCAGGAAATTTTAATTCTTAAAGGTGCTATAGTGGATGTTTTGTTTTATGAAGTTTTGCAATATTATTTGAAACTGTCTTTACTAACTGATAAAAGACTATTTATTAGGTGCACCGAAAGGAATAATATCAATATACATCATAGCGCTGGGCGATATGGCAAAAAAATAAAATCTCGATTTTTCAGAACGATTGACCGATTCACGATTTTGATTTTTTTTTTTTTTTCGGTTTAACTAGTCACCTTAAAAACTTAACTACAATATGATTTAAGTAACATTCTCTTTATTAACAATCTTGTTAAAAAAGTTCCGTTCGTGCACCACCCAGTTGAAAAAAAAGTACATTTCTATAATATACTTAAAGTGCTCTATTTTCATGCACTAATTTTGTACTTAATATACAAAAAATTCATCTTTAGTACTACTTAAGATCATCTTAAGAACATCTAAGTGTACTCAACTGTGCTATTTTGAGCATGACATATGAACTAAAATGTGCTTTTAATATACTATCTCTGTATTTAAATGTTTAAATGTATCTGTATTTAGCTACCACTTGTAGCACACTATGAGTTCAAATGTACTATAAGTGATATCTAAATGCATTTTTTAAATACAGAGATAGTATATTATTAGTATATTTTAGTTCATATTTCAAAATAGCAATCAATGTCTCAAAATAGCACAGTTGAGTACACTTAGATTTTCTTAAGATTATCTTAAGAAGTACTAAATTAGAACTCTTAGTATATTAAGTACAAAATTAGTGCACGAAAATTGAGCACTTTAAGTATATTATAGAAATGTACTTTTTTTTTCACCTGGGACATGAAGTGATTAAAATGGTGTAAATGTAAAACAATTTGTTAAATATCTTTGCAGAAATATGCCTGAAATATGAAGACAAATGTTGTACAAACTTATCATAAACACATCCTACTCAGAAATAATATAAGAAAATTATAAATATTTCTTAGCCAAAAATAGCAATAAATAACACCAGTAATAGCCTATTATTAACAGCAAATGCGTTGTAAAAACAGAAAACAACAGCAGCTTTCAACCTGTCACCATCATGCAAACACGAAATATCAAACAGGTTTACAGGTTTTTTGCATTTCATTGCAATATTTGTCCTATTGTTTTTATGTTTGGCGGACATGTTTAGGTGTTGCACTTGTCTCTTGTCTTTTGCAGCGTCTCACCCATGAAACGGCATTGTAAAAACACGGCGGTCAAAAAAAAAAAAGCTCAACTTGCGTTTAATAACTTTGCCTTTTTCCACTGCCTGCGTCTCATTTTTTATAACGCAATAAGGGATTTCTGAATGAACAGCCGCTTAAGAACAGTGATGTGTTCTACGTTCATAGCGTCACATAAGAGCGGGTAATCAGGCGCGCCGGGGCCATCCTGAGGTCGGATCATTTTCTTTTCCTAATGCGGTTATCATTGCTGTATTGTCAACATGTCTAATTGAACACTTGCTAACATTTTTATTCAAAATCGCGATTTCTCGATTCCAAAAATAATAAAATTGAGGCAAAACAAAAATTCGGAAAAACCGCCCAGCCCTAATACATCATCTGTGCACGAGGTAGGGCCTTAAAAACATCAGCCAATTGTTTGTGTGATTATCGCATAAACGATTGGCCCTCTGGCTTGTCAATGACTGCCATTACGTTCCTTGTGAGAGACGTGCGCGGATTGGCCCTCTTGGCCAATCATGGCAGTGATTGACAAGCCAGAGTGCCAATCTAAAATTCAAGTGTTGATTTAAAAATATATTTAATATAATTTTTTTTTTTTTAATAAAGCTGAGGCTCTGTTCTTACTTTTGATACATTGTATGTTCTGATATTCATACAGCAAAATATTCTGGGGCCCACAAAAATGTTGTGAAAATGATCAAAAATGCTAGCGCTTGCTGGCAACTTCTTTTAAATAAAGCTGGCAGGGAAAGAGTTAAGGCCTGTTCACACCAGTAACTATACCGATAACTATATTAGCGTCCAACGCACATATCATCTGTAGCTTTAGATGCTCAAGCTCTTGGCAGCGATTTGCTCTCAATATTTTTATCGTTCATCAGCTAGAAAAAAATCATTGTGAAAGTGATCGACAATATAATTTCTCTGTCTCGTTATCATTATAGCTGTGGTTTGGACTCTACTCTTCGTTTACATTATCATCATAATTGTCATCCTGTGTGAGAAGGGGCCTTTTTTACAGAACTGCCAAGCATGAGATTGGGCAAAATAAAAAAGTGTTTTGAAGTGTCTCACTCTGGTTCTTTTTGGCGTCCAGGAATTTGCCGACTCTTTAGCAATCCCCTTCCTTGAGACGAGCGCTAAGAATGCCACGAATGTGGAGCAGGCCTTCATGACTATGGCTGCCGAGATCAAGAAGCGCATGGGCCCTGGAGCAACAACTGGAGGAGACAAGCCCAACTTGAAGATCGAGAGCACTCCTGTGCGGCAGTCTGGCGGCGGCTGCTGTTGAAGAGCCTGAGCGTGCACACACACACACACATAAACACACACACAACCATCCCTTTCCCCCTCAAACACATTTTCTCACACACACCAAAAAAACAGCATTCTCACGGGAGGAACCACTGCATTAAGAGCCAACGTCTAACAGCCTTACGGCTTCATTTATGACATCATAGTCTTCTTGTTTTAATTATCCTTTCCCTTTTTGTAAGAAACCTCACCCCTTTTTCCTCCCTGTGCACATTAATAACCCCGCCCACTCCCATAGCCCCACCCCCTGTACTTAAAGTGGAGCTTTGGTACAGTCATATGTTTATGTAGAGATGTCTGTTATGAGAGCAGATGTGGGGGTGATTCTCAAATCCTCCTTTTAAACAACTAGCGAGGCTGTGTTAAGAAAGTTAACCTATCTCTCTAGTATTTCTAATTCTCTCTCACACATTGTCACTTGAATGAGGTTTTGTGGGGGCGAAAGCATGGCTTCTGAGGCTGAATCGACAGGAAGTCAACCGCATACAAAGTCGGCAATATTCTATACTTGTTCTCATCCTACTAGTATATTATTGTTATTATGGTGATTTTTAAGACTGATTTGTTTTTTTTTTGTTTGTTTTTTTTCTGTAGGTTTTTGATTTTCTAATGAAGGCTTGTACAAAGGCTTACTGCTGTCAATGACGTAGTCTGGGTGGGGAAGGGAACGGATAGGGTTGGGTTTTTTGTTCATAATCTGGATTACGAGGGTCTAGGCTTTAGGTTGGTCGATGAAAGCTACTGTTCCCTCTATTACCTCAATGACCTCTGCTACTTTCGAGTGTTCGGCCATCACAGGTTCAAAACAAATGCACGAACACCATCTTGACTCGGGTTGAGGTTGTTTCCTCCTGTGGTCAGCATGTTTTTGGCTTTGGTTTGAAACCTCAGATCTATATTTTGGTGTAATTTTACCATCTTGTTGAGCCAGACTCCTACTAAAGCCAACTCGTAGTCCTCGCTGCTGCCAAAAATGGTCCATCGTGCATTGTGTGTGCTTTGTATTTATTTAAATACGGTAAATATATTTGCATATTTGTAAAGGGCCTTAATTTCGCCACCAATGAAAGTGTGCTAGTTCCATGGATCCGGTTCAGTGTGCTTTGTTTGTGTGGGAATATTGTGTATTACATCGAGGAATATTGGGATTGACTGGTCCAGTGTAGGAGACCGGATATGACCTCCCATGTTCTTTAATGAAAAAAAAAATAAAAAATATTCATACACGTAGATTCTAGCTTTCAAATCTACCTACTGATTGATGGACCTTTCTCAAAATAAGGGTCTCATTCAGATGTTGCCTTTGGTGATCGAAGAGGTTCATATGGATACTACATGGCAACCTAAAGCCCCTCCACACGGTTCGATCTCATCTGCGTTAAGCAAATTTCTTACACAGACTGCAAATGATTGGCCTGATGACAGTGTTTTTGACCTGGCTGTTTTATTATGTACAACGTGGATCTAGAAAATGTAGGGAACTTCACTAGTATTAGTGCGTCAGTCTGTCTTAATTAGGATAGTCTAACCATCGTGACATTAGATCAGTGTAATCTAGTTTTTACACCACTAACATCTGCCAATGCTAACATAACCGCACAATCTCATCACTAATGTTGTGTGGTGGATTTGCTTGTACTATTTTGTAAGTGAACTGGTAGCGTCGGGTTGGAGGGAGCAGTAGCAGGGATATGGGTGCGAGTGCAATGGCTGGGAAGGAGGGACGGGCAAGGGGCAACTGCATAAACTGTGTTTGGGAACATTCCTTTTGATTTTAAAACAGGTCCGTTGTGGATTCCGCGTTACGTCTGTGTGAAAATAAACAGTATATGAAAGTCTCATTTAAACCCTGCACTCATTCACACACTAAAGTGCTTTTTTGGATGCATTCGGAAGGGTCTGTTTTCTCAGAAGGATTGCTGTCTTTTGATCTATGAATTTAGAGTTTTGTGGTAATGTTTTGGGTTAGCGGAAAGATGAAGGGTTTGGGGTTGGGGGGGGTCGATGCTTATGAATGTGATGGAGCGTTCTTATGCTTTTCGTCTTTTCAGTTTTACTTTTTACCCATGTCATTTGCACATCTAATTTTTTTGGATTAAGACACGGCGATGGTAAAATGGCAAGCACCTCTTTAGTAGTTTCCCTGTCTAATAATACACGCTCTTTCTCTATCCCCCTTTGCTTGCTCACCCCGGTGCTGTTTCATAGCTGGGTTTGATCTCGTTTTCTCTTCTCTGTACATATTATAAATATATATAATAAAATGATCAACATGAGACTTAAAGATGACTTTTCCTGCTTGCTTTTCTGTTGTGTCGAGTGTAATATTGTGTGGGTGGTGTGGTAAGTATCACTTCCTGTGCTAGTTGGAAATGTGATGACTGATCATTTTGAAAGTTGAATCTCATAGAACCTGTCAAGAACATGAACGTGACTCGTTTCACCCCAGATTCACAAAATATTCATGTCGATTTTAATGATAAAAATCATTTTGTCTGGTTTGGATGATTCTCATTACTGAATTATTGTATAATTTAGAATGTAATGAGGAACATTATGTAGAATAATGAGAATTTCAGACAAACTCGACAGTAAAACATCTGGATGCATTATAATAATGAGAATTGGGCGAGGAGATGTGCATAGTTGTCATGAAAATAATGTCAGAATCTATCTTGCTAGCTAGCTAGATATCCGAGATTTACCCATTGTAGTGTTGGGGGTAACGTATTACAAGTAACGTGAGTTACGTAATCTGATTACTTTTCCCATTATAGGGTTAGTTCACCCAAAAATGAAAATTCTGTCATTTATTACTCACCCTCATGCCGTTCCACACCCGCAAGACCTTCGTTCATCTTCGGAACACACATTAAGATATTTTTGTTGAAATCCAATGACTCAGTGAGGCCTCCATAGCCAGCAATGACATTTCCTCTCTCAAGATCCATTAAGGTACTAAAAACATATTTAAATCAGTTCATGTGAGTACAGTGGCTCAATATTAATATTATAAAGCGACGAGAATATTTTTGGTGCGCCAAAAAAACTAAATAACGACTTATTTAGTGATGGCCGATTTCAAAACACAACTTCAGGAAGCTTCTGAGCATAATGAATCAGTGTATGGAATCATGATTCGGATCGCGTGTCAAACCGCCAAACTGCTGAAATCACGTGACTTTGGCGCTCCGAACAGCTGATTCGACACGCTGATTCATTATGCTTCGAAGCTTCCTGAAGCAGTGTTTTGAAATCGGCCATCACTATATAAGTCGTTATTTATTTTTTTTTTTTGGCGCACCAAAAATATTCTCGTCGTTTTATAATATTAATATTGAACCACTGTACTCACATGAACTGATTTAAATATGTTTTTAGTACATTAATGGATCTTGAGAGAGGAAGTGTACATTGCTCCCTATGAAGGCCTCACGGAGCCATCGGATTTCAACAAAAATATCTTATTTTGTGTTCCGAAGATTAACGAAGGTCTTACGGGTGTAGAACGGCATGAGGGTAAGTAATAAATGACAGAATTTTCATTTTTGGGTGAACTAAACCTTTAACTAGCAAAGTACCACATTACTTTTAAATTTACAACTAGATATCGTAGTTACTTTTTCCCATTTATTGACTGACACCTCTCCTCTCCCCATGTTCGAATACAGCTCTGGAAAAAAATAAGAGACCACTTAACATTGATTTCTGAACTTGGAGTGGTCTCTTAATTTTTTCCAGAGCTGTATATATTGGTACATAAAATTTGATTTTTTTTTTAATGTTTCTATATAGTTTTAATTTTTATTTAAATTACCTAAAACAACCTAAACTTTTTTCAGTTAGTTTTTTTAAGTCTATGTTTTTCATCTAATATTATTGTATTTCAGATTAATTTCAATTGCCAAAAACAATTGGGTAACTTTATTTTACTGTGTCCTTGTTACATATGTTACATGTACTGTATTAATAACAGTGAATTGTGCATAATTATATGCAACTAACCCTAAACCAAACCCTAATTATATATTAAGTACATGTTGTTAATTAATATTACTTAGTACTTAAAGGGATAGTTCACCCAAAAATGAAAATTTGATGTTTATCTGCTTACCCCCAGGGCATCCAAGATGTAGGTGACTTTGTTTCTTCAGTAGAACACAAATGATGATTTTTAACTCCAACCGTTGCCGTCTGTCAGTCTTATAATGCGAGTCAATGGTCACACAATCTATTAAGAGTCAATAAACATGTACAGACAAATCCAAATTAAACCCTGCGGCTCGTGACGGCACATTGATGTCCTAAGACACTAAACGATCGGTTTGTGTGAGAAACCAAACAGTATTTATATATTTTTTTACCTCTAAAACACCACTATGTCCAACTGCCGGTTAGTGAGGTCTGAACGCGCTTTGACAACGGAAGTGATGTCTCGCACTCATTGAAGCAAAGCGTGAGACATCAGTTCCGTCAGCAGAGCGCGTTTTTTGACCTCACCAACCGGATGCTGAACGCAGTTGGACATAGTAGTGTTTTAGAGGTAAAAAATGATATAAATACTGTTCGGTTTCTCTCACAAACCGATCGTTTCGTGTCTTAGGACATCAATGTGCCGTCACGAGCCGCAGGGTTTAATTTGGATTTGTCTGTCGTGTTTATTTGACTCTTATAGATGGTGTTACCGTTTACACCCATTATTCGGCTGACAGACCATGACGGTTGGAGTTAAAAATCATCATTTGTGTTCTACTGAAGAAACAAAGTCACCTACATCTTGGATGCGCTGGGGGTAAGCAGATAAACATCAAATTTTCATTTTTGGGTGAACTATCCCTTTAAATGTGTACTTACACTGTAACAGGGACACCTTAAAATAAAGTGGATCCAACAATTTTACTAGCGAGTTTGCATGTTTCCCTGTGCCAGTGTGGGTTTCCTCCGAATGCTTCAGTTTCTCTCACAATCCAAAGACATGCAATAAACTGTAGGTGAACTGGAGATCCAAAATTGCCCATACTGTAGGTGTGAGTGAATGTGTGAATGTGGCAGCCCTCTTGCAACCCTGCAGAGGATAAATGGTATATGGAGAATGGATAGATGAATTTTTAATAGTTAACAATAACAACTCTGTTCCAGACAGGCCTACAGTATGATTGAACACCATATATAGAAACCATTTGATGTCGTATTTGATTTGTTGATGGATTTACTATGTCTTGTTTGCTTGTTTTTGTTTCTGCACAGACACATTTGGAGGGAGGTGTGTGCATGTGTAGTAGGGGTGAGCCAATGACCTTGAGTTATTTATAGCCAGTTAGAGTAGCTGCAGTCAGTATGCAGGATTGTACCGTTCTGCTCAGACTCCCTTGAGAGAGTGAGTGAGAGAGAGAGAGAGAGAGAGAGAGAGAGAAGGGGGGGTTGCAGCATCCCTCTCTCTAATTTCTCAGTGTGCCAGCTCATCAGAATCCCTAAAGTGAGACCCTGAAAATGTAAAGAGATCTGAGCATTTCTGTATAGCTCATGCACAATTACACACACGCACACATGAATGCTAAATTTAAACTACTTTTTTTTTTCTGTCTGAGAGCTGGATGATAGCTTTGCCTTTGTGTTTTACCTCTTTATTGTTCTCTCCCTTTCCCTCTAGCACAAAATTTTGCATTGCTGATTAGGTGAATTTCACTATCAAAAGCATGTCTGGGTCAGATTTCACCCCATAATCAAAAGAAAGAAATATGCATAAGCTATTTTTAGTGCTCTTAAAGGGATAGTTCACCCAAAAATGAAAGTTCTTCATAATTTACTGTAATGTTGTTCCAAAGCCATTAGACTTTGGTTAATCTTTGAAACAAATTAATATTTTAAATGAGAAGTGTTTTTTTGTTGTTGTTGTTGTTTATATGTAAATAAAAGCCTAAAATAAATGTTCATCCTATAAAGAAATCGTATCTCTTCACAAGACTTCAATTAATTAATAGGGATTTGTTTTATGACATCTTCCTGAACTTTCAACATATAAGATTTTATTAAAAATAGCTTAAAGAATTGGTGTGACATGAGGATGAGTAAATGACAGAATTTTTATTTTTGGGTGAAAAAAATAATCTTTAAGGGTTTTTGCATCACAACATTATTTTCAAGACAGTTTCCCCCATTCTCAATAATTTTATGTAAAACAAACATAGATTTAATAGATTCTTAATTTCATTAATTCTCAAGTATATGCACATGAATGTATTATTTGCTGCATTGCCGTAATTTTTACCTGATTTAAATAAAATAATTGTATTATTTTCTTATTATAATAATTTTAAAAAGGACTATTATGGTCTGAGAATGAATGAGAATCCTCATTGAGAATGATGGGTATAAAAAACTTTAAAATTTCTGGACTCATTATGGTAATGAGAAATTGGGGGGAGGGGATGTGCTTTTCCAATTTTTAATTTCTAAAATGCCACAATGTAAAAAGTCTTAATGGTCCTATAATCATAGGCGTAATTTGCGGGTGGGAAGGGTGGGACATGTCCCCACCACTTTTAACCAGGGTCGAAAATGTCCCCACCACTTTTTGAAACATCTCGCGGCACGAATGTATCTAATACAAAAGAAACATCTCTAGTTGATTAGCAAATCGTACGTTTGTGTTAAATAAGAGGTGATCTGGCGCTAGGATGTGTTTTTTAAATCATGCTGAGTGCTTTTTGCCGCTGTTATCAGTGGCGCAACAGTTCTTTTGACGCTCGTGCACACTGCGCAGTCTTCACACGGACGAGCGCTTCAATCTATTGCTTAACACTGTTGCGGAGACTCTATCCGTTCTAGTGAAATCACCAAAACAAAATGCACACAAACATGTCCCTACTCTTGATATACAATCACTGATGAACATCTTTGGTTTTAATGAGGAAAAAATAAAATAAACTATACAAGTGGGGATCAGAACCTCTGGCACGCTTGACAAAAATTCTACCACCGGACCATATGCATTTTTAAAGCGCATCTACGTATTTATTCACTAATGTAAATACTCTCAAGACTTAACAATATAGTGTATTATTGTATATGTAAGGATGAAACTATCACATTAAACACGAGTTCTATGTCAATAAATGTTATTCATTTTTTATTGATGACCCTCCACTCCAACACACACACACACACACACTCCTGTCCCACCCACTTTTTAAAACAAAGTTACGCCGCTGCCTAAAATTTTATATTTTACTCATGATTTAGGGGTGAAATGTGACCCAGATATGTTTAACCCAGTAGCTGACTGCTGACTGCAGTTGCTTTGTCAACATTACACATTATGTAAATGAAGGCCTTGCATGAAGATATTACATATGCAGATATATGCCATTCCACTTCTTCTTACACACAATGATTTCATGTTTTCGACTTTTATTTCATCACTTTTATTTACACATTCTGCATGACATAACAAAGTATATTCCCTTTTTGTCATCCTTGCCTTATTCACAAGCTGTTCATTTTGTGTCCTTCCTCCATAGTCCAAACTCTCAGTTTTTGTTATTCAGTCTCAAAATCTCACTTTCCACGCAGCAGCTGTGCCTCTCAGTCGACCGGCCCTTGGAAGATGAGTTTGATGTGGCCTTGTTCCCCAGTCAGCCACGTTCCACAGAAAGGACAAGCAGCGTGGAAGGCATGCGTTCCGTGCGGCAGTGGGATCTGACTCCAGCCTTGCACCGTCTTTTCCGAGCACACGTGACCGCAGGGGCAGAACGCATGTGTTGGAGGCCCTGCATCCAGGTATAGGCCCCCTTCGCACCCAAGCCAGAGGGGCACATAGGGGCCTATCCCTCTGCACATGGGACACTCACGCTCTCCGGTCGTGGCCGGAGCTGTGCCTCCACCCCCGGTTAATGCCACTGCAGAGGATCCCGCTTTCTCCTTCCGAAACCCCCAGTTGTGGTAGCCATGCACGTGGCCGCAGTTCATATAGACCCAGGGCTGTTTCTTGTCAATGGTGGCGCGCTGTGCAAGGCTGGGGAAGGCGAGTGTGTTAAAGCCCACGGGGCACTGGGGACGGGCGGCGTTTAGTTCCTGACGTAGAGACTCGAGCTGTTTGAGAGTCGGGGTGTGACGAAGACCACTTGGGGTCCGCCAAAGCAGAGTGGCCCCACAGAGATCAATGAGAGAACCATCCTGCAGCATGTTTGACTCGTTCTCTACCTGTGAGGTAAAAACACACATATATTCACTCAGGACATGCTTTGTGTTCCACAGAAAAAAGAAAGTTAATTATGACAGAATGTACATATTTAGGTGAACTGACCTTTTAAGCCTGAAACTGGCACATAATGTGCCATAATATTCAACTCATTTTATAGTTTGTTCCTTAACAGGTGAGTAATATATTTTATTGAACAGATAAATTGTCATATGTAGCTCTCTAACAGAGTTCAATGTAAACCATTATCCATTGTGAAGAGTCATTTCATTATGTTTGTTGTAGCTGTGCTGGAGTTTATTTTCAAGGAAGTTCCGTGTCTATTAATGGGTAAAGCCACAGTAACATCTTCAGCTAGTCAGCTTGAGATCCTTTTTTAAACTGGTTATATCTCTTAATATCTTAAACCTATCTCTTAATATCTTTCTATCTTTTTAGTTATGAGAAATAATCATATTCATCCGCACAGTCACAGAGCCGAAGCACAACGAAAAAACAATGTTCTTCCACAAAATGCATGCAGTTTTGTTTTTTAAGTTACATAGTGTACCTTTACTAACAAAAGTTTGATTTATGTAAATGAAAAGATACACTGAATTTTTTTGGGTTCAATTTGTGTTAGAAATGAATAAATCTGTGCTCAAAACTCTGTTCTTGTTCAGCGTTGTCATGTTTGATTTGGTGTTAAATTGTAGTCTTTCTAAATACAGAACATACAGAAATCATAGAAACTGAGAATTAAATTCCAGTTGAATTCCTGAGTGTGATGTAGCAAACAGGATGCTGAAGTGCCATTCAAATGTGTATGTAAAATTAGAATTAAAATGACTAACTTTTAAATGTAGAAAAGCAAATTTTGTCAAGAATATCCTTTTTTGGCCTCTTTTACCTTGGAATAAAGTTTTGAACAATGTTTAAAAAGCCTTCACATCTGAACGTTTATAGGCCTTACAGACAGATAGTTTGTTTGATGTTGGAAATGCCACCTTAAGAATTTTATAGTTGGTTTATATACACTACAGTTAAAAGGTTTGGGGTCAGTAAGATTTTGTACTGTTTTCAAAAGTCTCTTATCTCATCAAGGCTGCATTTATTCCATCTAAATACATTATAAACACTAATATTGTGAAATATAATTACAATGTATTTTCAGCATCATCACTCCAGTCTTCAGTGTCACATGATCCTTCAGAAATCATTCTAATATGCTGATTTGCTGCTCAAGAAACATTTCTTATTATGTTATTACAATGTTAAAAATTTTTATTTTTGTGGAAACCGTGATACATTTTTTTTTCAGGATTCTTTAATACAAAGTTCAAAAGAACAGCATTTATTTGATATTGAATTTTTTTGTGTTAACAGTGTTCAAGACTTTACTGTCACTTTTAATCAATTTAATGCATCCTTGCTAAATAAAAGTATTCATTTCTTTTAAAAGAAATCTTACTGACCCCAAACTTTTGAACGGTAGTTTATACACTATATTGCCAAAAGTTTTGGGACGCCTGCCTTTGCGTGCACATGAACTTTAATGACATCCCATCGTAGGGTTTAATATGGAGTTGGCCCACCCTTTGCAGCTATAACAGTTTCAACTCTTCTGGGAAGGCTTTCTACAAGGTTTAGGAGTGTGTTTATGGGAATTTTTGACCATTCTTCTAGAAGCGCATTTGTGAGGTCAGGCAGTGATGTTGGCGAGAAGGTCTGGCTCGCAGTCTCCGCTCAAATTCATCCCAAAGGTGTTCTATCAGGTTGAGGTCAGGACTCTGTGCAGGCCAGTCAAGTTCCTCCACACCAAACTCGCTCATCCATGTCTTTATGGACCTTGCTTTGTGCACTGGTGCGCAGTCATGTTGGAACAGGAAGGGGCCATCCCCAAACTGTTATCACAAAGTTGGGACCATGAAATTGTCCAAAATGTCTTGGTATGCTGAAGCATTAAGAGTTTCTTTCACTGGAACTAAAGGGCCAAGCCCAACCCCTGAAAAACAACCTCACACCATAATCCCCCTCCTCCAAACTTTACAGTTGGCACAATGCAGTCAGGCAAGTACCGTTCTCCTGGCAACCGCCAAACCCAGACTTGTCCATCGGATTGCCAAACAGAGAAGCGTGATTCGTCACTCCAGAAAACACGTCTCCACTGCTCTATTGTCCAGTGGCGGCGTGTTTTACACCACTGCATCTGACGCTTTGCATTGCACTTGGTGATGTAAGGCTTGGATGCAGCTGCTCGGCCATGAAAACTCATTTCATGAAGCTCTCTACACACTGTTCTTGAGCTAATCTGAAGGCCACACGAAGTTTGGAGGTCTGAGGCTATTGACTCTGCAGAAAGTTGGCGACTTCTGCGCACTGTGCGCCTCAGCATGCGCTGACTCCGCTCTGTGATTTTACGTGGCCTACCACTTTGTGGCTGAGTTGCTGTTGTTCCCAATTGCTTCCACGTTGTTATAATACCACTAACAGTTGACCGTGGAATATTTAGTAGTGAGGAAATTTCACAAATGGACTTATTGCACAGGTGGCAACCTATCACAGTACCACACTTGAATTCACTGAGCTCCTGAGAGCGAACCATTCTTTCACAAATGTTTGTAGAAGCAGTCTGCATGCCTAGGTGCTTGATTTTATACACCTGTGGCCATGGAAGTGATTGGAACACCTGAATTCAATGATTTGGAGGGGTGTCTCAATACTTTTGGCAATATAGTGTATGTCAACCACAGATGTCCATAGCGAGGCCGGAATTCCGCAGTGTACCTTTTAAACATATTTACTGATGATTCATTTCTGAGATAAAAGCAAATTCACACCAGTTTTCCTCTCTGCTGGGCAGACCGTGTCTCTCGAAGGGCAAAAACATTCCCACATACTGAGATCTCCCTCCACACCCCTGGAGCGGGCTCAGATACGAACTCCCCAGCTGGGTGCATTACCAGCACCCCATTGGTTGTTAGCCCATCCATCAAACCATCTGAGGTCCTCCATTTAGCAGCTCGCTCCTGGAAATCAAGCATATCAAGAGGATTTTACTAATCTCTAATGTACCTAAAATGACATCAAAACGTGTCATGGCTTATTGTCAGATTATTTTGCTTGTAATATACATTGTGTGTTATATAATAAATCACTGACTAACCAAGCTTAGAGGATTATAATGCACAGACAGACACTGTATGCTTTCCGTTTATAGCTACTAGCTATTACACAACACACCTACTACTTGGAGCTGCATTATACAGTGGGAGTCTGAAATATTTATACCCGACTGGAATACAGTATCCATTCTTTCTCTCTCGTTCTCTTTCCACCTCCACAGAACAGCAGTGGGCAGAGAGCCTGTCAAGGACATTTGTATGAGGCCATAGCCATGTGTTGATATGTCATGCATCACTGCAGGCAACCGGACCATTACCGTCCTCGAGGTGTCTGTGTATTTTTCAGAGTAAAAGCGAAGCGTATCTCCACTAATGTGTTAGCTACTATCAAGGTCAAAGGAAATATTAAGGCCACAATTTGAAAAGGCCTGGAATGAAAGCATACAAATACTAATGGATTAAAGCAGTGTTCCACTGAGTCAAATGCAAGATATTCTTCATGTAGAGCTGCACGATTCTGGATAAATTGAGAATCACAATTTTTTATGTTTCAAATAGAGATCATGACTCTATCACTAAACAAAATAACATGTAATTTACTAGAGATTCTGACAAAATGTTAATTGCAGTTATTTAAAATGTTTAATTAATTTGAATGAATTATTTTTTAAAAATCAGTTTGAATGAATGATTCAATGATTTGTTTCATTACTGGATGACAAATACATTTATTAATAGTCTTTTGTCACCACTTGGTGGCGTAACAATGTAATCGTTATTTGAAGAGCTAAGTTACTTTCAAAAAAGTGATTTGCTTTATTTTGATTGCTTCCGTAGACATCAGTGTTTATAACCAAACTATAAACTTTAATCTCAGTTTTTCTGTGATAAGTTGACTATTTAACACAGAAATAATGATTCTGTGTGGTTGAAAAGACTGTTTGTAAAGTAGTTTCATACCTAGATAGCCTAACTACTTTGAGTGGGTCAGAGGCAGCGGAAACGCAGATTTGAATGTTCTGGTGTGATTTTGTCAAAGGTTTAATAGACATGGCTGAATTGTTGTAATTTAGGAGTGAAGTTTTGCGAATTTTATTTTATTTTTTTTAACAATTAATTTTGCTGCTCTACCCTCATGTCATTTTTTGTTTTTAAGATAAAGGTCAATGTTATTTACCCACTAAGTGCAAATTTGCCCTTGTTGGCAAATGCTATTAACACTAGCTCCACCCACCAATGTCTGGTTGGGCCACTGAAGTCTTAAAAAAGACGCATGGAATTCAACATCTTCAATGGCGCAGCAGTAGCGAGTAAGACTCACAGACCTGGCTTTTAACGGCATCGACGCAGATTTGAATCCGCCTTTTGCCAAGCTCGTATTTATTTTCAATAAACATGAAACTAATGTTCTAAAAGTGGAAATAAACTGCGAACGAGTGTTTAATTGGGTAGAGTTAGGGGAAGGTGGTGGCAAAGTATAGGATGATGCACTAGGGTCCACTGTAGAGGTTGATGTGCAACTATGCCATCAAAACCCATGCATATGCAAGAAAATGCTTTTTGAAAAGCTGTCCACTGTAGTGTCCTCTATGCATGAAAGGGTTTTAAACAGCTGATCATTTAATCAAGCGCATCAGATGTGAGTAGAAATGTGACATGGAGGGAAATGAGTCATAAAGTCATTTTGATCTTAAGCATCTCAGTATGTGACAGCAGTAAGTGTAAACCTCAATAATGTGCCTGCTGTTTATGAATGATATGTCTTTAGAATTCAGCACATTTTTTTGTATCTGCATGTTCTCCTGTTTCATTGCCTGGTGGTTGTGAGGACATGAATGATGGATGGTTTTATCTGCTTTCACTGGTTGCTTTTCAATGAACAAGCAAAACCTTTGTCCCCCGATAAGATTTTACATAGCTCAGGCTACACTGAGAATGTTTACACTGATGTTAATTTCAGTCTGTGATGTAAATGTATCTATTAATGTTGTAAATATAGATCTACTGTATATAGATCTACTGTATGTAATTAGCAGTGTTTGCTAAGGCAACAAACCTGTTTAAACAAACCCTTTACACTAAGTAACTCATCAAACACTGTTTGTACCATGGACAGCAATGATACTTGTGCTTGTAGAGGAAAGGCGTGCTATATTTTTCCAAGCAACAAGACTTTGCAGTTCTTGCTGCAAAACTCTCAACCAACAGAAAAAAATGATACATTTAGTCTTGGTTCACACTGTAAGGATAAGGATAAAGTCACAACCCAATTAGAAAGTTTTATGATGTATATTTTTTTAACCAAACATCCAAAACAATGTTGTGTGCTGGGCTAACTGCGCTCCGTACCGATCTGAAATGGGCAACATCACAACTATGCAGAGAAAAACCAGAGCTGTGTTCGAAATCGCCCCTATACAATCATTCACTATTCCCTACATTACTACACTAATACAGTCCACTTGAAGCAATGAATGAAAACAAGTGAGCGAATTCGGACACTAAATGCGCCGGAAGGGCTGCCGCTTTTACATAGTTTGTGCTTGCTTTTTAATAATTATTTGAAACTTAGCAAACTGGCAGCTCCAGTAGTAATGAAAAGATTTATCTTGAACTCTGACATGGAAACTAGCATGTATAAACCTCAATTAAACAATTTAATAATCAATTTAAAAAAAATTATAACTGTATGATATTACTTTGTACCCACATTGGACCAGCGGTTTGAAAAATGGATGGATGATTCACCTGCGGGCGACTTCTTCTGGTGAGATGCGGGACTTAATTCGGAGCGACCATCACAGTGCATTATGGGTTTCAGTTGTACACTCGTTATTGCGGTACATTATGGGATTGAATGAGTGCACTCGATAACATCCACTATGGTTTTGGACACCACTACAAATGGCTGTCCCCTCAAATAGTGCCCTATTTAAGTGTATAGGGGGGCGATTTCAGACACGCCCTATGTATGCTTGAGCATTCTGTCCTTTTTAGGTCACATCTTGTCACATCGCATGCTGTTTTTGGTTCATTTAGATGTCTTTGGTTCCGTGTTGCGGAATGTGGGTCTCGACTTGGTTCGGATGGCAGCGTTCACACTTATTCAAATGAACCGCACTGACAGAGCAATCGCACTAGAGTTCTTTTAATCAAACCAAACCTAACAAGTGTGAACACACCCTAATTCTCGTTGCCTGTTAAAGGGATAGTTCACCCCAAAATTAAAATTCTGTCATCTTTTACTCATCATTTCTAAAGATGAACTAAAGTCTTACGGGTTTGGAACGACATGAGGGTGAGTAAATGATGACAGAATTTTCATTTTTGGGTAAACTACCCCTTTAAGACAACACAAACAGACTTTAACAGGCAAAACAGTAGGAAAATAATGTATCCTCTTCATCTGTGTCGCTTTCTTTGATATCATTGTAAATAATCCTATTGAGCCGAGTTGTCTTCTTCTGTACTTTGGCAAAGATTCTGCATAAGAAATCGCGGTTATGACTCAGTTGGCTGTGTTATGACTCACCCCAAGGAAGATGTTTTTGGAAGAGTCAAAGCCCGCTGCATATATTCGTGCTGTGTACGGAGCACTACGCTCACACATGATGCGGCAAGCGTAGCGGGAGATCGTGCTCTGGGCCGACTGTCCTCCCTCTCCATTTGCGCCCCCCTGCCCTTGTCCTCCAGTGCCACTGCCCGCTGTGTCTGTCACCACAAAGTCTATCATGCTCTCTGTGGAACGGCCGATCTAAAGACACATTAACAACAAGAGTAAGTGAGATATTAAAGGATTCGTCTCATTATTTACTAACCCTCATGTTTCTTTCCTTTACGGAACACAAACAAAAAAATGATTCATAATGTTCTGGTTGCTCTTTTCCATGCAATTCCAATAAGTACTTTTATGATGTGTTTTTTTGTGCATCTGTGTTCTTTTTGACGCTTCAAAGCATAACTCACTGTAATTTCATAGAAAAAAACAATGTGCACTAGGGATGCACAGTAAATACACTACAAGTTTGGGGTCAGTGAGATTTTTTTGCTTTAAATGATATTATTAATAACTTTTATTCAGAAACATTTTTGTTGCCATCAAAGTAATAAAGTACATCTTAACATATTTAAATATATAACATTTCACATTGCTGTTTCTACTGCATTTTTGATCAAATAAATGCAGCCTTGGTGAGTATCTTAGTTAATGTTAATTATTTACTAATGCATTATTTAAATCAAAAGTTGTTAATGGACCTGAGCTAACATGAATTAACAATGAAAATTTTTATTTTTATTAACTAACATTAATAATAATAATGTGTTTCTCAATGTTAGTTAATGCATTAACCAGTGTTAACTAATAGGACCTTACTGTCAAGTGTTACCGGGCTTATTTTATTTATTGGTATCAATCAATATTGAATATTAATTGTGCAGGCTCTTTTCCACCAATTTTTACGCTTTTATTTCTGACACCTTAGTCATCATAATGCTTACTTAAATGTAATTTGTATTACTGCTAATAATTTAATAACACTGTTAAACAATCTTCAGCAAATTTCAAATGAACATCCATCTTTCATACTGTACATACTGCAAGGCAATAATGCCTAAATGAATATTGATTTTATTACTTATTTATTTAATTACTAGCTTATTATTATCAGCCTGACTTTTAATACTGATGCATCACTAACCAGTACAATATTTTAAAAAAATCTCTTTTCTATGTCTCAAGGAAAGAAGAAAGAAAGAAATTCAGATTTGGAATGACATGAGGGTGAATAAATGATGACAAAATTTTCATTTTTGGGTGAACATTTGTTGAAAAAACAAACACATTTTACATCACCGAGGCCAGAAATATAGGAAGGCAAAGACATCCACCATTAAGACAGTATTAAATTAGTTTAAATTTATTTGTAGATATTTTTAATGAACTCAATAATTATGTGAGCAGACAGTTGATGTGAAATGAAAGAATCCTCTTTCTCCTGTACTGGTATGATGCTTTGCTCACCTGAAACATGTCGGTGTTGGGGTCATGTGTATATTCCACTATAACAGAATGACTCCGGGACAGTGTGTAGGAGATGCTGTGCTGGCTTTTGTTGCTTAGGGCCTGCAAACACACACACACACAATTCTTTGACTAATGGCCTTTGTTGCATTATGCATCCCTTAACAAGTCAGAGGAACATAAGGTACTTTCAGGTTCCCTAACCTTATGCAATAGATTGGCAAAACACTCAGTTGGTTGCAATGTTATGCAATGACTCTTACAGAATTTAGTGGGTGGGTCAAGAGGACACTTATGCTGGAACAGATTTCACATCTTTTGGAAGCCATAAAAAATGTTTGAGATACAGTATTTTGTCCTATCAAATGTTAAGATATTAAAGTGCCCCTATTATGCTTTTAATATTTCATGTAGTGTGTGTAACAAAAAATTTCAAATATCAAAGGATAGATGGAGTTATTGTCTCCCAAAAGGAATAACAGATTCTGAACTGCCTGAAACGAGTCGTCAGTAATTCCAGTCTTAATTCCTGCACAAACCTACGTAGGTTTGTAACAAATGTGCATAAATCCAGCCTATGGTCTTCATTGGCTGTCTGTGTACAACATCTACTTTGACTCTCAAACAATGTAGTTGTAGCTTGAGTTTGGTTTGTGTTGCCGACATGTCGAGAAGGCAATGTTTTCTGCGGTGTGAAAGAAAATACTCTTAGCATGCACCTTCAAAGGATGAGGAGTTGGTCTCGGATTGATCCGGTAAAACTGACGCCATTGTTACTGTTTGTATCAAGTGCTAAAGAAGCCCTCTGAGCTGAAATTCAGATATGGTAATAGGCGTTTGGGTTCCGACGCACGCTGTAAGCGGTAGACCAATTACAACAGACTGGGCATTCTGACCAATCAGAGCAGAGTAGGCTCTAGGAAAGGCGGAGCTTAGAGAGACTGAATCCTTGAATGAACTGTTTCAGACACTGTGAGGAAAAAAGGTGATGCTGCAATGTATATTATGAGAAAATTTAAGTGTTTTTTGACCTTTGATGCATCTGTTTTAGAAGACCTCCAAAACAAAATTAGGAACCTTAAAAAATAGCATAATAGGTGCACTTTAAATTTAAACACTCTTATATTTTTATAACTAGTCACAGAAATAGGAATTTAGGCTAAAGCTTTTACCTTGGACACCAGAGGTGTGGAGACATTGTGGATGACATCGGGTTTGACGCCGTTGGCTTTGGGCCGTTTGTAAAGGGCCAGCCGACTCCTCCTGCGGCCCTTGTCCCCGCTAGCTAGTGAACCATTATGCCTGCGTGTAGCAAAACCACAATAGTACAATCTAAGCTTTGCAAATGCTTTGAACAATAAAGAATGAATTAATCAAAACATATTTGATGCTTAATTTAGAAGCAGCACCACACCCGCTGACTGATTTTGATAGAGCTGACAGATTGAGGACAGACTATTGTCTTGGGATGACGAAAACTAGGCATGGATGACTTGTTTTCACTTAATGGCATTGGTGTGTACTTAAAAATAATTAAATGGCATTAATCTATCTCTCCGTCGATACTATGACAGGAGTCATGAGCCATCCACAAAATGGCTGATGCAGGCCTCTGAGAGTCTGTCAATGAGGAGGCGAAGCCATCTTATAATTCATCTAGACAACGATCAATAGTCCAGACACTTAAATGAGCTCTCTTTCATATGACTGGGAGGCAGTGTGAATTTTTTCAGTTTTTTGTTTCAGTTGTCATATCTTATGATGAAAATGTCCTTTTTAGGTATTTTTTGTCAATTCAACCTATACTGGACTTTAAAGGGGTCATATAATGCCACTTTTACAAGATGTAAAATAAGTCTCTGATGTCCCCAGAGTGTGTATGTGAAGTTTTAGCTCAAAATACCCCACAGATCATTTTTTTATAGCACGTTAAATTTGTCACTTTTTGAGGGTGAGCAAAAACGCTCCGTTTTTTTGTGTCCCTTTAAATGCAAATGAGCTGCTGCTCCGAAGAAGAGGGCGGAGTTTCAAGAGCTTGTGTTAGCAGCTCCGATTACCTCACGCAGACTCACTGAAAATGCCAGAAACTGTTCAGCCTTTTATGTTCAAAACGGAGTCGGATAATGATGGAGAGACTCAGGAAGAAGTGACAACATGTAGAATGCAACAGGACGTTTCTGAATGGTTATTTGATGAATTTATGTAGCTGATGTGGAGTTAACTATCTTAAAGTCAATGATTAGCAGATTATGTCATGATAATCTATAAATCGCTCGTGTGGGAACTATTGTAGGATCTTACAGAGCCAGAGAATATATGCTGCGTGAAGATAGTACAGGTATAGTTTAGTTGAATTACGGTTATAACTTGTCATGTTGTTATCTTGCTTTTATGACATGCTATTGCATTTGTGATACGTACTGTATTGCAATAACATGGCCTCACCCCCTTTGTTGCGTGTTCTCAGGGGCGGGGTTTATGTAAATTTTAGGGTTAGTGATGTCACCAACCCGGGAAGAAGCTTGTTGTAGTCCCTACCAGCCGTTTGTTGTAGTCCTTAAACAGAGAATTCTTTAAAAGAAAATATCTCTCTTTGCTGAACTTTGAGTGTCATAACTTTGCAGATGTTATTTGTGCTCTAACAGCAACATTACACACTAACTAAAGTTAAAAAAGTGAAATCATATTAAACCACCCCTTTTAATATTTAGTCTGCAAAAACATCATTTTAAAATTGTTGATAATGAGCAAAATAACAAAAACATGTCAAGCTGTGACAGACTAATCTTACTTTGTTACCTGTCCATTCACTTCATTGTCTGTGCTAAGTAGTCATTTATTCCTGTGGGGAAAAGCTGAATTTCAGCATCATTACTCCAGTCTTCAGTGTCACACGATCCTTCAGAAATCATTCTAATATACTGATTTTATCACAGTTAAAAGCCGCTTCTCCACCAAAATTACCTGAAACATTTTGTCCCAGGAACTTTTTTTCCCCCAGACCTGTTGCTGTCTGCATTTCCATCGCGGTCTAAAGTACCGTGAATATTAGACGCAGGACTGCTCGCGACTTTCCAGTTCCCGCTGGATTTCGTCCTCCACATTTAAGCTTAAAAAAGCCTGAACCTCGTCGTCGTTCCATCAGTCGTAGTTTTTAAACTCCATTGTTGATTCAAATAGCAAACAACTCTAACTGCACACACCGCAACAGACTTTTAAAAATGGTGGTTGAAATAAAATGCTGCGTGGAGTCAACCAATCAAAATGCTGCGTGAACTTAACCAATCAGCTCCCAATTCCCACCCCCAAAAGTTCCGAACTTTGGAAAAAGTACTACCTCGTGAGCAGTGACTTTCTGAGGGGGGGGATTTTTACCTGGAATTTCATTTAGACCCTGGTCCCTGTGGTCAAAACACACCGAGTACCACCCCAAAGTCTCTTGTTCCTGGGGGAAGTTCCTGCGGTAGAAAAGCGGCTAAAAACAGCTGTTCTGTCAGCAAACTTTTTTGTCAAATTTTACTGAAGATATCATCTTCCTGACACATTTTGTATATTTGAATATAAATGTGCAAAATAGAAAAAAAATTAGAAAGAAGAGATGAACACTTCTGTGAGGAGTACAAGTACCACTATGTGCTTTCTCTTCCCCACTTCTTGTAGCTCAAGGGTTAAACTCTCTTCCCCCTCCTGGCACTGGAAACATTCATTGCTCTGCTCTGCTCCATGGCTGTGTGCTTTGAATGACATCTTTGTTGGCAGTCAAATGAAGTGTTTTGCATCCGCAGCTGAAATCTAAAGATAAGTCAGGAAAACCAACCGCAGGTACACCGGGGGAACCAATTGGCCCTGGTGACGTGGCATTTATTCATCTGTGAGAAAAGATGTTAATTGAAGTCATATTTATTTGAGGGTAATTTTACCCTTGAACTCCCACTGAACTCCTGCATTCAGCAAAACGCTGACTGAGTGGAGGAGCTGTAATTTAGATAAATGGATTTCAGGAATCTGAGACAGTATCTTACAGTTCTAAGGTGTGTGGGTACATTTAAACCTGAATGATAATAAACTCAGTGTTGCTGACGTCAAAGGTTTAATTTAATCACAACTAATTATGTTCAGACACAATCCATTAAATACTTAATAATCTGCAACATCTCTTTGGAATAATTTTATGATTTCCTTACTTTGCAACAATGCATGTTCTGGGCTCAACAAACTGTCGCCTAATATAAAAAATTTAGATTAATTACCATTTTAATGCACTTGCAATGGAAGTCTAAGGCAAGAGAGTACAGAAAGTTTTAAAGCACAAATGTAATGTTTTTTTGTTGTTGTTGTTTAAGCAATGAATGAATGAATTGAAAAAAAAAAAGTTTATTATTTGACTTTATTTGTCTAAACCATCATATTTGTTTTAGGTCATTTAACCTCATCACCAACTATTAGTTTTCTCTTATCCTTCTTCATATCATCAAAGTTACAGGGTTTACCAGCTTCACATGATCGTGATGCAGTGTTGGGTAAGTTACTCTAAAAAAGTAACTAATTACTAGTTACTAATAACATATTCAATAGTGTAATTAGATTACTGTACAAATTACTCTCTCTTTAAAAAGTATTTAATTGCTTATTACTAATTATTTCTAAGTCCTATATCAACCTCGACAAGTGATATATGATACAAGGATAGACATGAAATGGCTCTTTTGATTCTTTCAAATAAATAATATAAAACTACATAAACCATTCTGGTCACACTTTAGATTAGGGTTCAGTTCTCACTATTTACTAACTATCAACTATGACTTTTGCCTCAATAAACTCCAAATAACTGCTTGTTAATACTTAGTAAAGTAGTTGTTAAGTTTAAGTATTGGGAATCTGGCAAGATTAAGGATGTAGAATAAGGTCTTGCAGAACATAAGACATTAATATGTACTTTAAACATCCAATATCCCATTAATATTCATGCTAATAACCAACTAGTTAATAGTGAGAATTGGACACTAAACTAAAGTGTTACCATTATTCGGGGCAGTCGTGGCCTAATGGATAGAGAGTCGGACTTGTAACCCAAAGGTCATGGGTTCGAGTCTCCGGTCCGGCAGGGATTGTCGGTGAGGGGAGTGAATGTCCAGCGCTCTCCCCACCTTCAATACCACGACTGAGGTGAGACCCTTGAGCAAGGCACCGCACCCCCAACTGCTCCCCGGGTGCCGCAGCAATGGCTGCCCACTGCTCCGGGAGTGTGTTCACGGTGTTTGTGTTCACTGCTGTGTGTGTGCACTTGGATGGGTCAAATGCAGAGCACAAATTCCGAGTATGGGTCACCATACTTGGCCACATGTCACTTCACTTCACTTTATTCTTATTAACTCACTAAAGTATTTATAGTGAGAAGAATACATAAAAACATGCATTTTAACATTGGACTTAAATTTTGATGTTAAATCCACTATTGTATTATATTGTATAATTGTTCTACAGCCTATACACAGTATTTAGTTCAATTACTTCAGAAGTAACTGCTATTAAATTACAGAAAAAATAAGAATAATCCTTTAAGTAATTAAATTACAGTAACTAATTACTTAGTAACTAGTTACACCCAACACTGTCAAGATGTAATAATGGATACAATTTAAAAGGTTAGTAATCAATTCTATCACTCAAGTCTCACGTTAACATGCATGATGTTTTGGTGTTGTGGCTCTACTGGCTGTATGCACATTTTAACATTTATTGGCTTGTCTTCTTTACTTCCTTATTACTTTATACTACAATGTTTGCTTAAAAAAACGACAAGTCGAAAAGAGTAGAAATTATTTTCTGTGTTAACTGACATCATGTCTGTATGACTTTCTATTTTTGTTTAGATACTTTGGTACATTGGACCCCATTTACTTTCATTGTATAGACTGTATTAAAAAAAGGAATTCACCCTGAATCCTGAAAACAATATATCACTGTTTCCACAAAAATATTAAACAGCCGTTTCCAACACTTATAATAATAAGAAATGTTTCTTAAGCCACATATTAGAATGATTTCTGAAGGATCATGTGACACTAAAAACTAGAATAATGCTTCTGAAAATTAAACTATCACAGGATTAAATTACATTTTAAAATATATTTTATTCAATATATTTTTGATCAAATACATGCAGCCTTCATGAGTATAAGAAACTTCTTTCAAAAACAAAAAAATGTGTACGATAGATAGATAGATAGATTTCCTCCTTTCAATATTACTGTTCTCCCCTCAGGGGATGCTGTGGACTTTCTCTTACCCCAGTACAATCAGCTCCCCGTACTTGATGGGCTCCTTGTCCTCAGGGCAGAGAGCATCATGGGACTGAGATCCTGAGCCCAAAGGAGGAGACGGCTGGTTCTTGTTGCATGATGGGCGCAGCTCCAGGGACGGAGGAGGGCAAAGAGCTTCGGAGCTCCCTTCCAAAACCATATCCACAAGAACGACTCGCAGCTACGAGAGAGAGGGAGAGAGAGAGAGTGAAGGGAAGCATGTGAGACTGATATTGTTGTTCAGCACATTTGCTTGTTTTCTCACAGCAAAATGACAGCTTTATCTAATAAGCGGTATAGGGAGAGGAAATGGAAAAACAGCATGATTCTTATCTGCATCCCAACCCTCCCCACCACCAGTTACTTCACCTGTAACAAACAATAACTGATGGATCATGGATCAGCTGTTATGTATTTATGTAACAGCTGATCCTGTGAGAACAGTCTGAGATAGTGTGGCTGTCTCTGCAGTGTTTTGAAGTCAACAAGCAGCCAACCATCAATTGACAACCTGTCGGCAACAAGAGATTTAACCAATCCCAAGAGAGTAACAACCTCTCTGCAAACACAGTCAAGTGCTCTAGTGCAAATGACTTCATTGTTGTTTTTCATACAGACTTAATGGAAACACAGTCACAGCAGTGACTCTTCTGTCAGACAAATTGGTGTGGTCATTACTTCAAGTGCTTAATGTGTGTTATTTGGGGGAAAATATTGATATATATCTATTTATATATCTGTCCATTCATTGTCTGTTTTGTCAGTCTGTCTGTCCATCCTTCCATCCATCCAAACAGACTTTCATTGAAGGAGAAATCTGTGCCATGTCTATGAACCAGAATAGAGACTTGTGCAGTAGGCTCTTTGGTGGGCAGTAATCACCAGCATCTACCTGTGCTACCAACCACTCAAAGTTCAAAACATCTTAGCAACCACATAGCAATGCCCTGGCAACACCCTAGAACACTTTACATTGAGGTGATGTGTTTTGTATTAGTGTTATTTTAGTATTATTTGTATACAATTATAGTACGTATTAGTATTTTGATTTAGCTTTTATTTTAATTTTTTCAGTTTTAATTTTTTATTTCAGATATCATAATGTTGTTACATGCTTTTGCCATTTTTGACAAATAACGACCTTCACATCTGAGATTCCTCAGCCATAGATATAGATTCATAGACGGACCTGTTGTGAGCTCCGAGGTTGTTAATTGCTATCTGTTTGCGTTAATTCAACTTATTTTTTAAATATTCACGTTTAATAGCAGAATTCTTGATAAAAAACTACATTACCCATGATGCTGTACTGAAAGTTCCACCAATCAGAGAGTTGCAGGTAGCAAAGAGAGCCAAACAAGATCTTTAGCTCCACCCACTCCCATGAAGCGTCTCCCCACGCTCTCAAAACACTTAAATATTTGTATATATATGCATATGCATATTTTAAAATGTTTTTATAGATACAATAAACAACTTTAAATTAATAGTTTTAGATTTCTCCATCATTTTTAATTTGATTGTCACTCACAGTGCTTCATGGGATTGTAGTTTTTTCCCCTCACCAAAGGTACACAGTCTTGTACCTTTGTGTTTTGTCCGATTTTTCATATACTTTTTACTTCAAATAAAAGTTTGTAATGTTGTGATTCACCTCATAGCTTGTTGGCTTGGTTCGTGGCTTATAGCACTTTAATGAATACATTTTTTAAAAACCCCTTTGGGAAAAAAATGACTGGGAAAAATACTTCCGGAACCAATGTCACCGAAAAAGTGGGCGGACACACTTTATCTATGGCCTCAGAGGTCTAACAACATTCGCCAATGTCAAAATGTTTGAGATGACCAATCAAATCAAAGTAGGCGGGCTTTATGTTCACAGAAGCTGCTGAGTGTGAATTCCAGCACAACACTTCAGTTAATGGCCATAAAGTGCAGGATAAGATAAAGCTAAACTCTAAAAATTTGATATTTTGACAGCTGTTTTATGACAGAAATGTTAAACAACCGACAGAAATAATCAGGGATACAAACGAATTAACGTTGGTCTAATTTCGCCATTTTGAATTGAAAAAAATGATCATTTCTGTGATTCACGTAAAGTAATTCGTAACTGTCAATGTAACAAGATGAAACATTAATGAAGCAGTTTTCAATTATCATATTAAGCATACGATTAATTATGAATATGAATGTATTGTGAATGAATAGCTTTCCCGTCAGTAAATTAAGAAAATGATTCATAAAACATAAATATCATTCGACACTGTTTACTTTCTTCACTGACACAGAGGAAAATAAAAAGACTGTACCAATCAAAGCTCGGCTTAAAGGGGTAGATCACCCAAAAATGAAAATTCTGTCATCACTTACTCACCCTCATGTTATTCCAAACCTGTATGAGTTTCTTTTTTCTGTTGAACACAAAAGACTTGATAAGATATTTTAAAGAATGTATGGAAGTCAATGGCTACCGTCAACCGTTTGATTACCAACATTCTTTAAAATATCTTCTTTTGTGTTCAACAGAGGAAAGAATCTCATACAGGTTTGGAACAACATGAGGGTGAGTAAATGGTGACAGAATTTATATTTTTTGGCGAACTATGCCTTTAAGGGAAGAGATACACAGGGCAAGATAAGGATCTATTATAAAGCTTCCTCACTGTAGCACTAAACAAAAAAACTAAATGCAATTATATGATCACACTTATTATTATTTTTTTATTATAAGCATCTAGCAGTGCAGGTTTTTTGTGTGTGTAATGTTTAACTAAATTAACAGTAAAGAAAAACATTAACAGCAACTGGTTATATGTACATTTCATTCTTCCAGGCTCCCTTATGCAGCAAATTAATCAGAACCGAGTGCAAACCCTCGCCTTCACAGGAAGCTCACTGGTTTAGAAATGACGGACAGCACGGATGAGCCAATCTCTGTGCTAATATGGCACTGCATGACTGTGGGTGTGCAATGGTGAGAGGTGGACTGGAGGATGAGGGGGTGAGTAAGGAGAGGGAGGGAAATTGAGAGAGGACAAAAATAGAAATAGCATGGTGGTGCAGGTGATGGCAGGGAGAGGAGCAGGGAGGGCCAGCGGGATGGAGAAGGGTATGTAGAGGTGTAATACATATAGAGTGCTTACAAAACAGCAGATTGTAGATAACAGAAGATTACTAGGGATGAACAAGCACTGTTACGAAGAGATTGCGTGTGTGTGTTTGCGCGCTTAGGTTTGGCAGGGTGATGGATTGCCTGTTTCGTGCCACGCACTTTCTAATCAGCCCACAACCTGGGGGAGGAAAGAGGGAACGAGAGAGATATGGGAAGGAAGATCAACAGGAATGCAGGGAGGGGTGGTGAGAACAAGATGCACCATTATGGAATGAGATCTTTCCAGACACAACAACCTTAGCGTATAGTGCATGGCTGTAATAAATGACGAGTACCGTCTCTGAGCTCTAACTGTTCTCCACACATTAATGGGCAGCTTATTAATAATTCATTTTCTTCTAGTGCCTTTATTAAAAGGCTCTAGTCCCACAGTGGAGGTACTTCGAATATCTTTCTCCTTCTTGATTCCCTTCATCTCCCCTTCTCAGATCACCACATCCTCCCTCTGGTCTGATTTTATGTCCTCCTTGCTTACTGTATCATCTCCCGTCACCTTCTCTCCTCATTCTCACAATCCTCTATACTGCCTCTGCAGCGGGGTGAGCGAGTGCGGCGTGTGAGACCGTGCGTGTGAGTGTGAGCGGGGTAGACAGAGAGCGAGTCTGCCTCATCCATCTCTATCAGGAGCTAGATGAAGTGGGTTCTAAATATACACGCACAAGGAAATGATCTCACGAATAACTTATGAGCCTTACTCGAGGCCAGGCTTGCCAAACTTAATTCTTCAAAATCTATATCTGCTTTTCAGCAGATCATTAGCCATTTCGCAGCTTTGTTGGAGCTGCATTTTTTGTGTAGTAGTACACATCTTGAATGCTTATAGGGCTGCAAAATTTCTGTCTGCATTGTTGTTCTGAATGCAAACAATAGTATTTCTGTTATGCTTTAACACATATGAGATGCTGTTGTAAAGTGAATTGCAGGAGTCAGCTGAAATAATGGCATCTCATAAATGCAATGTTATAGAATTGTGTATTCATTGTGTCTACAATTGCCTGTTATTGTATATGATTGCACAGCTCTCTGGAGTACTTGCTTCTGATTGGTCAGTGGCAGCAAATTGTGGTTTAAATATATCTGTGTAACAAGCAATTTCCTACACAGATGGTTTGAGGTCTCTGGTCTCTTTGTTCTCACATAGTAAAAGTAATATTTATTTTTTTATTGGCCAGTAGTAAAAGTGGAAATCTGCAATTAGTACTATTTCTACCTGATCTAACTATTGGTGTAATCTAATTTATTAATTTGATTTAGTGACGCTAAATAATATTTTTGACATCAAAATAATTTAGATGTTACCATTTTTAGGTTAGGATTTTGTTAGTGTACAGTCAGTATGTCATTATTGCAAAATAAATTCAAGATGGTGCATCCTGATTACCCTGTCAGGGTTTTATTTTGTAATAATGACTCCCTGTACGGAAACCTTTACTTAAGTATTATATAGTTATAGTGACTATTAGATATTGTTTAAAATGTCTGCAGAGTGACTGCTGGTCATTGTAACCCTGCTATATTGTATATTTATTTAAACTACGACTCAAAGGTCTGGGGTCAGTATGATTTTTAAATGTTTTTGAAATAAGGGGCTGTTTACATGGTGCCTTTTTCAACTAAAAACTTTTTATGCGTTTTGGCTGTTCATTTACACGACGACGACGTTTTAGGGGCCTGAAAACGCAAACTTTTGAAAATAGTTTTTGTTATAATCTCTGTGTAAACTACAAAAAAACGAATTTGTGAAAACGCCGATGATATGCGCGTGCGTGTTACGTGTTCAGTATATAGGCACATTGTGTTTCTTTACAAAGTGACATCGCCAACTACTGGCCTGGCATGAACAATACAGCATTTTTATTTGTTTACGCAGATCTGTGTGAATGGGGATTGTTTTGATAACGTCATCTGTACGCAAAAAGCTAAATGTTTTTAGTACATCATTGTCGTGTAAATGTACCTTAAGTCTCTTAAGGCTGATTTACACTTTCTTTGTCAAGTGTACGCTGTAGCTACCGCGTGGGATGTGTGTAGCACGCGTAGCCTCACGTGCACCTCTTAAAAAATGTAACAACGCGCCAATTCTATGCAGACAGCAAGCGCTGTGATTGGTCCGCTAGAACCCCTCCCTCAGGTCAAAAAACTGGCACGGAGCAAGCGGAGCGGTGCTCTGTTTCAGGGGACACACACCGTCAAACTGCAACAAAAGTCATTGCCTATTTGCCGCCATCACTGCTGAAGCTTCTCTGACAACGTACATGACAAGCTGCTTCTTCTTCAGTTTTTGCCTTGATACTCAACATGACACTGACTACTAATAGTCTGCATGTTGCACGTGGACAGCGACGCAGAAGTATAAATGAAAATTGATGCATAGCCTACGGCGTAGGTCCGACGCAGAGGTATCAGCCTTTATGCTCATTTATTATATCAAAGATATACAGAGAAAATATTATGAATTATTATCACAATTTAAAACAACTGTTTTTATTTTAATATACTTTAAAAAATACATTTATTCCTATTATGACAAAGCAAAATTTTTTTCAGCATCATTTAGTCTTTAGTGTCAAATGATCCTTCAGAATTCATTCTAATATGCTGATTGTCAGGTTTAGTTCTAGGCTTCTGTTCTTGTGTATAGTTCCTGTGTCCTTTGTTTCCTCTGCTATTTTGTTTCCATGGTTTCTGATCCGTGATTACGCTCCCCTGTCCCTTGTTTAGTTTATACATACCTGTGGATTATCTTTTGTTTTGTTATTTAAGTAAACCGAATATTTGTGTATCTGATTGGAATCTAAATTATTGACTGTCCACACTGTGTATTGCAACTATTAGATCCAATTTGTGTTTCCAATGCTGCTCTTTCGTTTTCCGGAATATCTGCATTGGCTTTTATGGCAATGACATTGAGTTGGTAGGTATACGCCAAAAACAACAACCACAACATGGAGGGGTTTGCAATACAGATGTCTTATTTACATCATGACAATGTGTAGCCGCCGCACTGGACTACTGCGTCTTCTGAGGCAGCAGCAGAAACATAGGAGGCCTGTATGAGTGGCTTTATTCCAAGCTGTCATATCTGCCAGTCTCAATACGTCTCTGTTAATATTGTAATTTTCTGCTCGTCCGGCACTGTACTTTCGGCACAGTGTGACTTTCAGCATGTTTCCTATAACACGTTTTACATGGCGTGAGAAAGTCACATAAACCATGTGAAATCTGATCAGAGCAGTCAGACTGAAACGGATTTTCAGAAATACAATTTGAATTGGATATGAATTTAGCTCGAAACGGATTTGTAAAAATCCCATTTCATGTGATTTTTTTGCTGTTCACATTTGCTAAATCTGATCGGATTTCAATTGGATATGCACAAAAATCGGATTTGGTCTGACAGTCTGAACTAGGTTTAAGATCCAAATCTCCTCTTCCTTGCCTGACTACACTAATTTGGTGCTCTATTAACATTTCTTAATGGTGAAAACAGTTATGTTGCTTAATATTTTTGTGAAAAGAGCAATTCACTTTTTCTGTAAGTATTCTTTGATGAATAGAAAGTTCAAAAGATCAGCATTTTAGTGAATAGAAATCTTTAGTAGCATTATAAGCATTTTTTCTGTCACTTTTAATCAATTTAAAGTGTCCTTGCTGAATAAAAAATATTCATTTCTTAAAGTTACTAACCCCAAACTTTTGCATGGTAGTGTATATGTTTCATTTTAATCTTTGTCTTGCGATATTCTTTCTCTTGTACTGCACATTTGCATTTTTCAAGGTAAACAAATCAAACAAAAACTTTATGTATTTTGAGTGCTTTTCTTGTAAATCGTTAGGCTAAATTAATATATCCAATAATGTTGTGATGGTGGAAATCTCTTGTATACACACACAGTACACTATGTTCTACATTAGCACCATGTTGTCTTTTAACAGAATAACACCCTTTATTTGTTCTGGTGAGCTGAATGCGGTCTGCACCAGTTCAACAGTGGTGCATATTGCATAATTAATGCGCAAACGCCATCTATAACAGTGTTGCTCATTGTACTATATAATGTCATTATCTCTGTAGTCAGCAGCAGCTTGTTGAATGGATGTCATGGCTGTTGTCTGTTGCAGTGTGCTGTGAAGCTGTGGTCTACAGCAGGTGTGTGTGTGCGAATCATGATGAAGTGAGTGTCTTACAGTGCCGTCTGACCCCGCTGCTCCTGTCTGGACGAGCAGTGGAAAGAGCTGCAGCCACCAAAGGGAGGGGGGGGAACGAGAGAAAGAGCGAGAACACGTTGACATCGTCACCCCGTTAGAGGTATCGTGATTGTGAAACATGATAGTGACCTTCAGAGCAGGAACCTCCGCAGAAGCTCTATCATTTACACTCTTCCTGTTCTAACAGCACATCAGCATTCACAGATGCATGTCATCAAAATCGTATATGGGTCACCTATGTGACATTGCAAAGACGTTTGTTTATAATTCAAAAGGTTCTTTCAACTGCAGAACAAAACAAACCCCGATTCAAAGAGGCATTACTATGCAGCGCATAAAGACAATCTGTGAAGAAACAAGCAATCACTACAGATGAATGAAAGGGAATATTTTAAAACTGAGCAAACTTCAAACATAATTATCCCACACCTCAACACAAGCAAACTTTGATCATGTGAGCTCACTGCACTTTCACAACCTCATAATAACATCACATTCTGCCACCTTAATATTGTGGGGGGCGATTTTAAGACATTAACCCCGGCTTCACAGACAAGGATTAAGTCTAGTCCCAGACTAAAATGCATGTTTGAGTTGTTTTAACTGAAAGCAACTTGCACTGACATATCTTAAAATATATCATTGCCATTGTTTTGTCTCAAGATGCACACCAGAAATGTTTTTTTTCTAAGGCAGGCACATTTAAAAAAGCTACTTAAATGTCCTAATTGAACTAAGGCCTAATCCTGGCTTAATCTAAACCCTGTCTGTAAAACCAGTCCTAAGAAATATTAAGAAAGAACTAGATTTTAAAATGATGTTATGTTTGGTTACATGAGCACTCATCCCTCTCAATCTAATGATAATTGAGAAATTTCTCCTCTCAGACATGGTTTAAAATGGGAGAAACAAAATAATTTTCTTAATCATTATGTTTGTCTTGTTACAGGGCTACTTGACATGCAAAATAACAAGATATTATTATGTCTAGATTTCACCGAAAACTCTCATATCATTATCCTTCTCCAGTAAATGTGAAGTATATTGTTTTAAATATGTTAACTGGAAATCAAAATTATTATTATTATTACTTTATTTTTGGTGTTGCATGTGGCTACTCCCCATCTATACACTTCAAAGAATGGAGACATCTAAAACAAAGCATCTTTTTAAATTAATGTTGAATATGTTGTGTCAGACAACAAGTAAATGGAGAAGATGTATGAGATCTGATTGATTAGTCATCTGAAAAGCATGTATTTTTATCTGAACATGAACAAAAACTGTAGCTTACCTGAAGGTTTATGAGACAAACATAGATTGTGTTATGTTGTGCTTATTGGATGTCTCACTATAAGTTGTAAACACTAGCAAAACTAGCTCAGCAATTTATTAAGTAAAATTAACAAACCATCCAATTAATTAATTATAACAATAATAAATTATATTAATTTTTAATGTATACTCAACACTCTGTGATGTAACTCCACCACATGGTTGTCCAATTTAGATTTACAACAGGACTCGTTAAAGTCTTTCCCACCCTTTAATCTGTTCTATAAATGTTATTGTACACACGAGAAACAAATATAAACAGGATTATGTAATGATATTGCTCATATTCTGCACATTTACTCGAGACAGCATGATCCGTGGACCAGCCCGTGCTCTCAGACGACAGATTGCAGCGGATTGCGTCTCAGTAAGAGCAGAGCATCTGAATCCAAAGATTCGAAGTCTGAGATCCGAATTATAATTCGATGTCTAATTAGAATTTTACGACGTAATCATACTGATTCCCCCGGGAAACACGTGAGAGGTTTACTATAAATGAAAAATGAAAAGTCAGGCAATACTTTTTAATAATAATTAATTTATTAAGTGTCACCATGATGTGTCACACTCGCATTATTCCCATTTCTTTTAATCCGTCGGTAAAGACTGTTTAAAAAAAAACAAAAAAAACATGCATGTTACATATGGACATATTACATAACGTTATTATACCAAACTAGATCTATTTGGTATTCATCACTGCAATTGTTTCACACTAGAACCGAGATGCTCTTATTTATCCTGAGCCATTTCACAGGCCTGGGAAGTACACAAGGAAATTCATTTAATTAATTATAAATAGTATAATTTAATTATAATTAGTATAATTTAAATAAAACACTTTAACTAAAATAATTTATTACATTCATTGCTGATTTGCGGCTTAGAAAATAAATAAACCAACTACAGAAGAACGCACGCATCTAGACATGGCACTCCGCACTGACATAACGAGAAGACTGTTTAAGTGATAAATAATAAAATGAGGAAAATATTTCGTTGGCAGGCCGCCAGAACAAGCATGTCAAGCAAAAACTATCCGATGCTCACCTGATGATGTTATAGACCGCTGACTTGAATATCCTTGGCTTGTCAATCCCCGTGTGGCCTGAAAATTGGGCGTCGTGCTGTTAATTCATCACTCGCGGTGTTAAACTGGATGGCACGCGCATCACGTCGTGTGGTTTGCATTGCCACACTCCGTTGTCATCAGTAACGCGGAAGACAGCGCGGATCTTAATCCAGGAGAAGAGTGTTTTCAGTCTACTAGTCCAGACACTCCGTTGTCACGCCCATCTCATCTCTCCCTCGCAGTACTCTCTGCCGTTAAAGAAATCCGAGGAAGGGTTTTGCCCTCGCCCACATCATGCGCCTCTGCGGTTGGTCAGGGTGCCACGACACGCTTAGACCCCGCCTCCGGATGCGAGTTTACGAATCCTAGTATGGTAGGACGCTAATTAATATTCATGAGCAAAACCGTCGCCATTGGACCGTTAAAGCGCAACGTCGGCAGAAGCTAATTCATATTCGAAAATCAGGCTTCGCCATTAGAAGATTACTCGGCGTAATTAATATTCATGAGCTAAACGTAGGCTTCGTGATTTCACCTCAGGATGGCGTTCGTGGGGTTGGCACCACAGCACTGCTGTTACATACGCGCACAGTGACGCTCGAGCGAGGGATCTGACAGCTCGTGGAATCCTCCGCATTCTCCACATTTAGGGATACACCTGTGGAACTGACCTGTTATATATACACTTGTAATATATACTGTGATTGAGCTGTGTCACTCCTCTTAATTAAGACGACCATCTGCGCGATGATGATGCGCATGTTATTCAAGCAAAACCTCCATAATTCATTTTATGATAAAAATAAATAATATATAATAATGCAATGTAATTTTCACAACAGACTAAAACAGAGCTAATACATGCAACTTGTGAACCAGAGTTATAGAAATCCAAAATTGTTTTGGGGATACCACTTGACAATAGACGTAGACAAAATATATAATCTATATAGCCGGATACAATTATGCAAGGAATGGCGTAGGACAGGGGTCAACATTTTTCAGGGCAATGACCCCTTAGGCGATTTGGTATCAAACAGGGCTACATATTAAGACTTGGGTAAAGTTGGTTTTATATTCGCACATTCGGACATCCGTGTTCAATAGCCTTGTTAATCACACTACATTGGACATTCAGTGGACATTCACAAGTAAATATGCCATTAAAACAATACTTGCCTATTTTGATCGACTGTGAAAAATGTTGTAAGTTGACAATCGTTGGTTGTCAATATCATGTCGCTGCTTAAAATTCGCAAACATTAATTTATTGCACATTTATTGGAAAGTCTGAGTTTATCAGAAGTCCGAATGTGCGAATATAAAACCAACTTTACCCAAGTCATATTAAGCACCTTGATATTATTATGATAGTTATATGTTAAGACAGTAGATGAGAACATGGAAAAATACTATAGTAACTTATAGTAAATATATAGTGTTTTTGAACCATACTATAGTGAAGTAATTGAATTAATTTGTTGTAGAAATTCTATAGTTGCTGTGGTAATATAACAACTATAGTAAACAAATTACTTTACCCAATAAAGATTTCTACTACTATAGGGTATATTATAGCTACTACAAATACAATACAGTTTGCTGTAGTAAAAACTATAGTATACTAGAGTATATATTACAGTTATCAGTTCACTATATTTAACACTACAGTATGCTGTAGCATTCATTAACAAAGTGTTGTAAATACTATAATATATACAGTATACTACAATATGGTCCAGAAACACTATAGTATTTACTATACATTACTATATGCACGGTGTTGTTGCACATGCATCATTGTCTGTAGCCTATATTATTTTTCTTTGTAAAAATTGAGATTTATACATCATGACAAACATACATACAATTCATTATTTTAATGGATTTGCAGAGTCACGCATTTTAATTTTACAAGTAAGACGGTCAATTAAACATTTATCTGAACTTTAGATTCAAGTTTATTAAAACTTCATATTTTAATTTTACTGTGTGATGGACAATTAAGAATCAAACCACTAAGGGTGCTTCTGAAATTAGTGAGGGTTCTCTAGTAAAGTGCGGCTCCACCATAACAAGAATAGCAATGCACTGTGAGATTATTTACAAGTCATTACTTTTACAAATAATTGGAATGGAACTTATATTGTTACGAATATTGTTCTATTAATCTCTGCATTTACATTGCGCGTATCTATTTTGGCATGCCATGTTTTTGTCCCGCGTGCTAGTTATCACTATAGTGATAACTAGCACGCGGGACAAAAATAGTCTGTCAACTGCACGGTGGGAAATTTATTTATTTAAAACTTATTAGGTTGCAACCATATTGTAATTGCAGCATCCCAGTGGGCCGTTATGTGTTTTATAAACTGTCCGTCGTTTCCCTTCTCCCCATTCAACATACAGTGTATCATCATCATCACCTGTCATGAGTTGTGAATGGAAATATGGGCCAGCAGGACCGTCTCACGTTGATGGCGTCATTCTGTGGCGCCAAAACAGTCTCCTCTCAGCTTCTTTCCAGAGTACCTCCATTGTGGAGACACACACACACACACTCACACTTATCTAGGATAAAAACAAAATCACGTGTGTAATGTTTAATGTGTCACCCAAACCTGCAGTTTTTCAGCGCGTCTAGAGGTTTTCAGCCCCTGTCGGTCTCGCCATGAAAGACGACGATGATTTGACGGCAGATTTTCGTTCAGATCAACTCCATGCTAATGTGGCGTCTGTTCCTGATGGACTTTGCTGGGTGTCAATTCTCTCCTGTCTACTGCTTGCGTGCTCCTATGTTGGAAGTTTATACGTTTGGAAAAGCGATTTACCAAGGTATTGCTCGTGGACTTTGGCTGTGTCACAAAACCTGCCGAGTTCCCTAAAGCATTTTTGACAATCATAACGTTCGATTCGACGCTTACATCATATTATTTAAATCGAATGCTCAAAAATATCGTTTAAATCGAATGTTTAAAAAATGTTGTTTCAAAAGTATGTTTAAAAATATTGTTTGAATCGAATGTTTAGTTTGAGTCGAAAACACTTCAGTATTGCTGTTCGAGTCACATGTTAAAAATACTTGACGATTGGAGCGTTCGAAACTATTTTGCTATATATCGTTTCATTGTGGATTTAATTTTTCAGTATTTATCTATCTATCTATCTATATATTAATTACTCTTGATATAATTATTTAATATTTATTTGGTGGATAATTTGTTGTGGCAGAGCCATATGTGAATCCAGTCTGATTTTTCCTCTGTTTATGTTTGTCTTGTCTCATGTGACATAAACAGATGGTAAGATGAGGCAACCATATTACTGTGGAATGCATTTAAACAACACTGTTTGTTTGTATGGTTGGTTGTACCAACAGGGATCATCCTGCAGTGATAAAGAGGCGCTTCACTAGTGTACTGATTGTGTCCGCTCTGTCTCCAGTGTTTGTGTGGGCATGGAAAGATTTCACAGGCATCCAGGTTAGTTTACTGCAACACATGTTTAATCTTTACAGTTGCTGTATGTGTTGACTGTGTTCTCTAAGTCACCATGAAATCAAAATGGACAATTGTAATTATTATGAATAATTTATCCGTACACATCATTATTTTATTAAAATTCATGTGCCTTCCTAATCTTTAATCAAAATAACTTCCTCTCTCGCTTGCAACTACATCCTGTTTACTGGCGCGAGGGTGGAAAAACCTGTCACTCACATCTGACATCTCAGCGATAGCAAACCACAACAATCCAATTAATTCCCCATGGACAAATAATAAAATCAAGATCTGCCCCTCATTTTTTCTTGTTATACATCTCAGTGGGGAAGAAAAGACTTCTGTTGCATGCAGACTTTAATTGTTTCAGTGTATGGGGACTTTAATATGTTAAAAGGTGTTTGGTTTTGAGGGATTTTGTAAAGAGAATGGTTTGAAAGACTAATAACAATTCATCAGATGAGTAAAATTATTAATTGTAAATTTCTGAGATTTAAGTTTTCTTATTTGATATGTGGTTGATCTCGCTGCATCATACAATCCTGTTTATAGTTATAATAAAATAAAACTTTATTTTTAATCATTGTGTTGTAAAGCATTTTGTTTTTGGCATTGCGTTTAATCTTATTTGATGGTGAAACATCAGATGTGTTTGATTTCTCCTATAGCCTGGTCCCTCATTGCTGGCCCTTATGGGGATCCGGTTGGAGGGGCTCATTCCTGCTATCATTCTGCCACTCCTACTGACAATGGTAAAAAATGACAAAGTCTGTACTTGGTGTTCTTTTTAGACGATGGAAAACAATGGTTTGGTTTTCCTTAAGCCTAAAGCAAAGTGTTACCCAAATTGAAGATTTTGACTAATCTTCAAATTGCAGAAGAGTCTTTACATTGGATTTTTTGTGTTGTATTTGATCATTTTATTACCATCCTCTCTGTTAGGTGCTGTTTCTGGGCCCTCTGATCCAGCTAGCCATGGATTGCCCCTGGGGGTTCATGGATGGGATGAAAGTTGTAGTCGGTAAGCAGCCTTTTCCTCTTCCAGTAATTTCCATGTGAATCTCTCTATTTATAAAACTATTTTGGGATTTTAATAATCTTGTTAGTGAGCTGTCATGATGCCTATTTACAATAGGCTATTGTAAATGATAACTGTCAGCCAAATCTTCTGGGAAGTTGAATCTATATCCTTAAATTCTCATATTTCTTTTAGTGAAGTGTAATAGGTGGTCAACTATCAATAAACTAGATTGATCTTTGTTGCTGTAAAAGAATCAGAAAGGCTTTAATGTGGTTGTTGTTATAAATGTGAATGATCTGTTATGTTTTTGCAGACCCTTGCTTCTGGACGCTGTGTCTGAGCGACATGCGCTGGCTGAGGAACCAGGTTGTGGCGCCATTGACTGAGGAGTTGGTTTTTCGGGCATGCATGCTTCCCATGCTGGTACCCTGTGCCGGACCCTCCGCCGCAATCTTCACGTGCCCGCTCTTCTTTGGTGTTGGTGAGTGGTGACTAGGGATGGTAACGATTACTCGATGATTGATTAATTGTTAATAATAATTTAATCGATAAAACTTATTGATGGTCAATTTTGAGTTGTGTGCGGCAAGTGCACAAAATATGTGCTGCAGACACACGAGGAAAAATGATGCGAGCTTAGTTAGAATGATAGTTACATATTCTAAAGCCCGGTTTCACAGACAGGGCTTAGATTAAGCTAGGATTAGGCCTTAGTTCAATTAGCCTTTTTCACAAGAATCGGAAATCACGTGACGCGGGGTAAAGTTAGTTCCGCTATTGGTCTGCAGCTATTAGATTTATATGCTCTTTCCTCAAATATCGCTTACCTTTTCTGTTTTGTCTGTTTTCCAAGTTGCTGTTGTATAATCTACAAAGAACTTATTTTTTCATACTTGTTTGTAATTATACAGCCGTTGCTTGAATTTACTGGCAGGCGGTTTTATTTCACCAGCTGTCATACAATATTGGCCAGGCAGCTACTCATTCAGCAATTCCCCTGCTCGTATTACCATACGACGAACATTATTTATAAAATGTTCATTAAAAAAAAAGCTAAACTCCCAATATATGCTTCAGTGTGGGATACAAAGTCATGAGATACATAATATTGTCGTGAGTTTATTATGTTTTAAAAATATATAGTATGTAATCTAATGGCATTACATCCCGCATTCAAGCATATGTTGTAACTAATCGTGACTGATTAAAATGATTAAACTAAGACATAATTCATTTCCAACACCACACTGTATACAACTATCAGTCTTTGCATGTTGCAACAGTGACAATACTACTAGTGGGTTTGTAATACTGTGACTTTAAGACTTTAAGATGATGAAGACAGGAAAATATGAGATAAATGAGATGAAATATCATTGAGAGATGACAGAAGTGTTTATATCCAGAAACATCCAGGGTGTGAGCGGTCCTGCTCCTCATGAATCAGAGGATCAGGTCTGCGTGATAAGGAAGCTGCCAACCGCTCATTTCCCCATCATATTACTAATGTCACATGCACATTGAGACGCAGTCACTGTGTTTACAGCACATGGAGTGCGATAATGCACAGCCGCACCAAACAGACACGGAGAATATAACCAATTTAACCGCCATCACTTTGAATTAGTTTTAAATCTGTAGTCTCACCAATATATCACCAAGACCGTTCAAACATTTTCATGACATTTAATTAGTAAAAAGACTTTGATTCCAGAACTAGTTCTTAGGCTTGGCTATCTATCACTGTTACTGTAAAAACTTTTACCTGGCGTGGGCTATTCCGGAAGCCAAAAATCAGGAAGTGTGAAAATGGCTAATAAGGGCATTTAAGTAGTTTTTATAAACTTTTCTTAGAAAAAACATTATTGGTATGCATTTTGAAACAAAACAATGACACTGACATATTTTAAGATATGTCAGTGCAAGTTGCTTTCAGTTAAAACTGCTCAAACCTTCATTTTAGTCTTGCAGCGTTGTCTGTTAAACCTGGGGTTAATGTATTAATTTTTTTTCAAAACATAATTAACCAAGGGTCCAAAAAACCCTCCAAACAAGTGATTTTACTTAACATAAGGACAAAGAATACATAGAATAAACTAGTAGTAATATCCTGGTTGAAGAGTGATAATCTTCCAGCACTGTTTCAGCTGTGTGCTCCTATTCTATGGCATACGGTAAATCAAGACCTGTCGATCTAAACGATCAAACCAATCCAAGCATGCTCCAGCTGTAAAACAGTGTCCGATTGGTCTCTACATATCGTCCATACCCACTAGAGATGCACCGATTGCAATTTTCTTGGCTGATTCCGATTTCCGGAATCGTTTTTTTGTGTGACCTGCCGATTTTCTTTCAAAGAACTATAGTTGACAGCATATACAAACAAAAATATACTTTTCTTCAATGCAAAATTTTGTTTTCATAATAAAAAACAATGAAAGATGAAAAGATGTGAGACTGACCAGCCGGTTACCAACCATGCGGAAAATCGGCCGTATTTTGTTTACATGTGCGCCGACGGCGCTTTTTCATATAAATACTTGGTATAGTTTGGTCTCTAAGAGAAACAAATATGCTTCTTGTATTCTGCTAGTTGTCATATATCATTGAAAAGGTCTCAGGACTATCTGTTAAATACAATGATTTTACAGATTGCATTTTCCTGTAAAGCTTTAAAAAGACACCTATTTTGTGTTGGTTAACCCTCTGGAGTTGGGAAATGCGCCGGTGGGTTTTGCAGGATTTTTTCCACATTGCAGCAAAACAGACTTAAAATACTCCGTCATTTTTTGTCATAGAGACAAGTAATATATCAATTGAAACTATAGAATGTCTTCTTTTATTTGTGTACACTCAGAGTAAAAACAAAATGGTGTGCTTTTGGCAAAATAAAGAAAACTAACATGATGCGTGATCTGTCATCTCCCTCTGAACGAAGTCCAATCTGATAGTTCTCAGAAAATGAAGTGTAACTTAGTGAATACTAATCACACAAAAATGAAACTTATGTCTAAAGAAATGTTGAAATGTCAGGTTTTAAATCATGTAAGTCAAATCGAAAACAAAAATTCTCTGTTTATGTAATCTGTATGAAAAGAGACATGTCAGACGTCCATGAGTCAGCTCATTATCCACAGACGCAAATTCTGAGGCAATACATGTATACATCGTCGCAATAGTACATTTATTATCTTCAAAAGTGTTTATCTGCATGTTATAGCCATGGTTATAGCGATCTCTGGAAGCCTCTGTTAGTTCCTGGAATGTCACATGGTATGCCTGTTCTTCACTGAGTCATTTGTGGACTAAATGTGCACAGAGCACCCTCCGGCTGCAAGTATGAATTGAGAAAACAGTATCCAGCGAGTGATGACAATAACTATTACTCCTCTGTATAGAAAATTGACATAAACATATGAGAATCCATCAATATTTCTCAAAATGTGCATGCTTTTAAGCTAAAAGCCTATATGAAATGCCATAGAGGTAACATGAATGTTCAGACGCTTTGCATCACAGAAATACATTATATTTTAAAGTATATTAAAATAGAAAACCATGATATTAAATCATAATAATATTTCACAGTATTGCTGTTTTTTCTATATTTTTGTTATACAGCATGATGAACATGAGACTTCTTTTATAAACATTATAATAGTAGTGCGTCCAATCTTTTTACTGGTATTGTAATTTAAACTATAATAGGCCTTTACAAATTTTTCTTCACATGATGTGCAATAAAACGTGCATGCATGAGATCACAAAAATCATGTTTCTGTCAAGAGTGGACATTATATTAATGTTAATACAGCTGATATGATCCTGTTATCAGAGGGTTTTTTCACATAGCCTACCTGACTGAAAGAGCTCATTATGCAGGTCATTATGCGGGTCTTTGTCTTCTCAGGTGTGAATCAGAAAGATTCACACCTCCATGCATACTGTGTGTCTTGACAAAAAGTGTCTTACAAAATTTAAATCAATATATTGTTTTATATGAACGAGTAGGCAGGATAATTTTTTACATCATTTTGAAGCAAAAATTCTAGCCTCCAATACCCAGAAGTCTTGTGAACACATATTTTGTATTTATTTTGTGGCCTTATTTCAGTGACTTAAGTTTTTTGTTTTTTTTCAATAACCACGCATAAACGTTATTCCTTCAAAATACAAACATGTATATACATGTTGCTCACATATTATGGTAGCCTAGTTTGTGCTGAATACAGTGTAATGACACCTTTTCCATTAATATGTTTATGAACAACTGAAAAAAGCACAAATGTCAGGGCATGTCAACTTCTTTAGGGCCCCAAATCAGCCTCAGACTCCAGAGGGTTAAGCAAGTGGTTAAGTAGTGCCCCCCGCTTCGGATTTTAGAGGGTATGGTTAACGATTAATCGATTAATTGATCATTTAAACAATTTTCAGCAGCCATTATTTCAGTCTTCAGTGTCACATGATCCTTCAGAAATCATTCAGGGGTAACGGCTGCTGAAAATTTATCTTTACCATCAAAGGAATAAATTACATTTTAAAATGCATTCAAATTAAAAAGTTATTTTAAATTGTAGTAAAATAGTTAGCATAAAAGACTTATTTCAAAAACATTAAATCTTGATTATTCCAAACTGTTGACCGGTAGTTTAGACGGGTGTGAATTTTCATTTCATGCCAATTTTAATGTAATTAAGGAATGCTGCAATAAAAGCAAATACTAAAAATAGATTTGAAAAAAAAAAAAAAATGTTAAGATGGTCTCCAGGGAAATTATTGTGGAGACTCTGTACTCAATACCTGGTAATTAGAACCCTGAGCATTCCATACGGTTCTAGAAAATGGCGGAAAATCATCCCACTCAAGTCTTATTTATTACAGTAAGAATCACCCTTGTATTAATATGTTTGAGTGACTTGCTCAAGAAAAATGAGAACTGTTTCATTTGCATTGCTTTGTAGACTATTATTGTAATAGTAACCTTGTTTTCTTCCTCCGTGTGTCTGTTTCTTACTCTCTTTGCGTGTGACTGCAGCTCATTTTCACCATGTAATTGAGCTCCTGCGGTTCAGACAAGGCACTGTCTCAGGGATTTTCCTCTCTGCAGGTAACCGAGTCATTAGTTTACCGTCATCCTCCGTGCGAGTAGTGCTGCCCGTGAGACATAATTACTCACGTCTTTGTTTGTTTGTGTGTCCTTTTCAGTGTTCCAGTTCTCGTACACTGCAGTATTTGGAGCTTATACAGCCTTTATATTCATCAGGACAGGTGCATCTGTGATTTATCTTTAATAGTACTGATGCTTATACTACTTCACATAAGAATTAAAAGTATAATATAAAAAAAGGTTTTGTTGAAAACTTCCGTAATTCACAAAAATCGCTCTCAAGACTAATGCATAAAAAATGTTTTAATTTGTATTTGATAATATTCTTAGATGATATGATGTCCAGACATGATGATTCTTGCTGTAAATTGAGAATTACAATTAATAAGAATAACTTTTTAGTTTGTATTACAGACAGTAATAATAATTAGGGAAGAAATTGTTTAATTATCATAATGCAACAAATATAGGCTTTGTTTTCTTTGTGTAATATAATTTCTTATTTTTTGTGACCTGGAAATTGTAATGAATATTTATTGTAGTTCTGATATAACTATATTTGTAACAAACAAATTTTAACAGCCTACAAATTAATACCTCTTGCCTATTGGTGTGTCTCTAGGTCATTTGGTGGGTCCTGTGCTGTGCCATTCCTTCTGCAACTACATGGGTTTTCCAGCTCTGAGCACGGCCCTCGACCACCCGTACCGCCTCACGATTCTCTCTTTTTACGTGTTGGGGGTCGTTCTCTTCCTCCTCCTCATCTTCCCCATGACTGACCCACTCTTCTATGGTTCGCCCACACCTGTCTGCACCTTGACCTCCACACCTGGATCCATCTGCTCCTGATCCATCCATACCTCCATCCTGCATTTCATCCATTCCTTCTCTCCAGCCATTTGAAAAGGAATAGCTTTTTTGTTGCTGGTTTCACCAGGAGAGCGAGGGACTGCTGGAGAACAGGTATGAAAACTCACAGCCTCCGTGAGGTGCTTGGAAGAACTCGGTGGATCCAAAACATCCTCAGGTTTCACTGGAAGTTCTTTTTACCATTCAGCTGATGTTGCGTTATCAAGTGACTTCAGGCCTACGTTTGATGAAGACAAGTTGATTATATGCGTCTGCATGTTTTTATGACAATATTTCAGAGTGTTTATCATGAGATTGGTGCTGGGGATAAAGATCAGACACAATTACGGGTTTTCTAGGAAGATTTGTATGCTGAAATGTGCATTTCTAAAATGCAAGACTCCCTATTATTCTGTTCTGATAGTACAATCTTGCTCACATACACCTTACCTGTTTGGTCTGGTGCCCTTACTTGAAGACGGCATTTGGTTTTCCAGACGTTACAGATTAAATTTTTTTTTATTGTCTAGAAATCACATCACTCAATTCAATAGGCTTAAAGGGGTAGTTCACCCAAAAATTAAAATGTTGTCTACTTACTCACCCTCAAGTGGTTCCAAATCTGTATGAGTTTCTTTCTTCTATTGAACACAAAAGATATTTTAAAGAATGTTGGGAACCAGACAGTCGATGGCACCCATTGAATTCCATAGTAGGGGAAAAAAACTATGGAAGTCAATGGGTGCCATTAACTGTCTCGTTCCCAACATTCTTTAAAATGTCTTCTTTTGTGTTCAACAGAAGAAAGAAACTCATACAAGTTTGGAACAACATGAGGGTGAGTAAATTACAAATTTTGGGTGAACTATCACTTTAAATCTAGATAAATGCCTTTAGGTACGCTATTGGAGCAATAGACCTAGACCTATTAGAATAACAAAATTTAGTGAGTGTGTATCAGAAGTTGAATTGCCATGAGCACACAGCTTTATGTGTAGGTCTAGAAAGAATTGTGACCTCAAGCACAACATTTCAAATTATGAGGTCTTTTTAGCGCATTGGTAGGTCCTGCCTTAAGACGCATTGGTAGGTCCTGCCTTGGCTGTGTGTTTTAAAAAACAAACAAAAAAAAAACAGCTAATACCAATTACTGTATAGAGATAATTTGTACAATTTCAGGATAAATTTAGTGATAGATTTTGACCAATGGTATTTCGTTCATATTTAATGCAGAGCTAAAGATATTCTTTTTACATCAACATAGGAATTTAATTTCTTGTTAATTTAGTTTGGTAGCACTGGAGGATATAGTGGTAGATTCAACGCTTCTGCTTTAGAAATGGTGGAAATTCCAACACTTTCTATTTATGACATTACTTTGTAGTCATAAACCACCTGCAACAACATTGAAACTACCTAAATCAGACAATTACACCTTAAGGTCTTTGACCGATGTGTTTTACGTTCTCAATCTAAATGCTAAGCTTTTTATAAATCTTTTATACATTACATAGTCATGAACTGAAATTAAAACTCATACCACTGAACTGCATGCTGCTACACTGCTGACATACGGATGTTCGGATGATGACTGATATAGAATCACCAAATAAGACTCGCAAAACTGCTTATAGGTATAGTTCACCCAAAAATGAAATTCTGACATTAGTAATATTTAGTCACCCTCATATTGTTTCTTCTGTAGACCACAAAACGAGATGTTAGTCAGATTGTTCATGCTGCTTTTTCCATATAAGTGAAAAATGTAAAGTCCATAAGACTTATGTGCTATATTCCACTCATTTGTGTGATTTAAATATGCGCATATTCAAATTAAGCTCATCAGGAAATTTGCATAACATCTTTTGTGTTGCATGGAAGAAAGAAAAAACGAAATGAGGGCGAGTAAATGTTCACTTTTGCGTGAACTATCCCTTTAAATTGGCAAATGCGGCTTGCTACTCAGAATAGAGGCTGCTTTGTGCAGAACATTTAATGTTATGTAGTTGTTTTTGGTTTCAGTTCTCATTAAATGTGAAAGAGTATATAGAAATATATAGAACTAGAACTAAAGAGAGAGAGAGAGTATATAGAACTATCATGTACTTAATATATTGGCATGGCTTGCCCTGACATTCATTATGTGTAGTTCATAGGGTCGATCATAGACTTTTCTGTGTTGTGAGAGACCATGCAAACATTTTAAGCAATAGTCTCACAAACAGGATCAAATCAGGGATTTCCATCTAGTGCCATGTAAGAGGTTTGTTTTGGGTGTTTCTTTAATTCATTCCCAAAAATAATTTCTTATTTGGCTCTCTACAACGAAAACATTTAAGTTCACTTGAACAGCCAAAGTCATGGTAGGAATTTATCACAACTTGTCCAAGTTACTACAGTGATCTGGTTTACTAGTCACTAGCATTGAAAGAAGTGTGTTTTTTAAGTGTGCCATAGTGAATATGACTGTATCGCCGTGTTTACACAAAGAGGATGCTGTATGTAAGCACTGTTTGCCTGTGACTGGCTACACTGAATGCTGCTTTAGTTTAGTTGCTTGTGCGCATTGTGGTTATGGGCAACAGAGGGCGCTATTGTTGTGTATTTGTGTTTTTATTAATCTCTTTAACCGTTTTGCTTTGCATTTGTAATCCAGTTATTAGATAATTTAATTAAACTATGATAAAATTATGCCCTGATACTGAAAAAATTGAAGAAGGTAAACTTTAACATATTTTTTGTTTGCATCTTTGGCGATTCACTCATTGTTCCATATTTGTTAGGTAATTGAATCATGAGATGCAGATCGGTCAGCTGAGTGGTTAAACTGCACTATGGGATGTTTGGATTGTGATTTGTTTAAGGAAAGCTGAACACGGGTGCTCTAGCGAGGACAGGATTACTGTCAGCGCTGTGATTGATTACTGGTGTAACTTTTAGATGAAGAATGTTTGTAGTCAATATGTGTCAGAAGCTTGTTAGTTGTCACTCATTGCTGTCCAGTATGTTTTTCCTTACTTTCTTTACTTGAAGTTTCTGCATTTATTAATTTTACTAGAGAGTTGTTGTTTTTTTCTCTTTCCTTTTTTCTTTCATCCCCTTTTTTGGTTCACAGTGTTCTTTTTTAATCTGGTTAGTTGCAAGCAAAACATTCGCACCCGGGGCGGACTTGCGTTTAGATGCTTTGAACGTCTTTTTTTACAGCAATAGATGTTCAAATCTATTTTTGCAAATGTGAAACGTAGCTGAGCGCTGTTTTAGCTCATTGAAACATCACCTGTAAAGTATATATGAATCGCTACACAGATGAATTGAATAGACTGGTTTGTGATTACAAACATGTCTGATGTTTATACTGAGAGATATATTTTATAATCAAATCTATTTTGGTGACTCAGAGAATAATGTGCATGCTAGTTGTTTTTGATTAATGTGCCGATGCAATTCACTGATGGACAAATGTTTTATGACAATCTTTCTGGGGGTCTTTCAATCCACTCTGCAAAACTCTGCCGTTTGTAAATAAATGAATGATTTTTTTTAAACGCCTCACTTGGAGTTGGGTTTTCTTTTTATTCTCTTTCTGTATCTCTTCAAAGGTGAAGTGTGTAATTTCTTTCCCAGACACTCCTGCCATTGTTCGGACAAACAGGTAATTTTCCTTAAACTCACGCTCAAATAAATGCAATGTTTTTAAAGCTCCACAGTGTTTACACTTTCAGAGGAAATCAACCTTTGAAATATATTTGTATGTTAAACTAGGATGCAAGAACATTTTTTGACATTTGGAAAAGTGATGTTGGAATTATTGAAGCTCATTTCCACCACAGTTTTAAAAAGGGTGGCTTTATTTCTTGTAATTGCAGCTTTTATCTTTTTGCATTTGCAACTTTAATATCTTAAAGTGGATGCTTTTATATTTTTTAGTTGCTAATCTTACAATGTAACTTCTTTTCTCATAATTGCATATTTATTTCTAGCAATTGTGACTTTATATCTTACAATGTGACGTTTTTATTTTATTTTATAACTTTCTAACTATTAACTTTTTTTACTTTAATGTGGATTTTTTTTTTTCTGCAGAATGTAGAAACTGAAATTGTTTATACAATGTAGTGCCTCTATTATGATATTTCAAGGGTTCCTCATTTTGTTTTGGAGGTCTCCTACAATAGGTTTATATGTATCCAAGGTCAAAACACTTTAATTTTCTCATAATATTCATTGCACATCACCTCATTTCTCAAAGAGTCTGAAAATGGTTCATCCGAAGATTCAGTTTCTCTAAACCCTTCCTTTCCGAGAGCCTACTCTGCTCTGATTGGTCAGATGGCCCAGTCTATTTTGATTGGTCTTCCGCTTACAGTGCGTGTTGGAAACGAAATACCCATTACCATATCTGAATTTCACTCCGGAGGCTTCCTCAGCCCTTGATACACAGTAATACGAATGATGGTTTTTCCGTATCAATTCCAGTATGAGTCCTCATCCTTCTGAAGTTCATGCAAAGTGGATTTGCAGCGCTGAAAACAGCATCTTCTCAACATGTCGACAACACAAACCAAACTCTTCCAGGCCTACAGTGTTTGAGGGTCAAAGTAGACGTTGTTTGCTGGCAGCCAATGAAGACCGTTTACAGGAAGTGTGACTGGAATTGCTGACGACTCGCTTTAGCAGTTCAGAAGAATCGATTCTTTCTTTTAGGAGACAATAAGTTTATTTGTTGTGCACTTTGATCTTTAGAACTTTTCAGACCTTTTACATTCACAAACAGCTATATTACACAACATGACCAGCAGGGAGAGGTGTTATGATAATGATTTTACATTTAGGCATATTAAGATATGTTTGTATTAAAATTTCCTGTTCCACCCTACCATTTATTCATTTTTAGTAAGCTGACATCTCATCTTTTGAAGTTTTTGAGCGTTGACAAAACTGGGCCAAGAACATGTGGAGATTGACAGTACCATTGTGGTCCCTTGTTCAGCCACAGGAGAGATGTCTTGACGTCTATCTGTTCTCCCACTCTCTTTTAGATTGTGTGAATGCGTGATGTTTCAGAGGTTGTATAGAAACATTCTTTGCAGGCTTGGAATTCGTAAGAAGGTGTACAGATAACTGTGACCAGAACACTGAATTACATGTTATATCATCTGTGATGATTCATTTGCTTCATACAGGTGTACTGCACATCGGAAAATAGGATCTGTAAGAGTTTTCTGCATTTATATGACTAAAAACAGTAATATTGTGTAATATTATAAGAATTTAAAATAACTTTTCTATTTTTTTTATATATATATTTAAAAATGTAATGTGATCAAAGCTGAATTTTCAGCATTTACTCCAGTCTTCAGTGTCACATGATCCTTCAGAAATCATTCTAATATGTGCATTTGCTCCTTATTAGTGTTGAAAACATTTGTGCTCCTGAATATATTACTGCAATACATTTTGTCTAGATTCTTTTTGTGAGTAGAAAGTTCTAAACAAGAGCATTTATTTGAAAAAGAGCATTACTGGTATTAGAACTTTTATAATAATGATAGAATAATAGAAGTTTTGTAACATTTACAAATTTTATCAATTTAATGCATGTTGCTGAATAAAAGTTCTATTAAAAAATGACATTGAAAAGATACGGAGAGGTCTTTTCTTTTGCTTTACAGCTATGTATTTCAAAACACTGTTCTATGCTTTGCTTTCTTTTTGTCAGTCTGTTTTCTATCTCTTTTGAGCATCTGTCTTGTTCAAAAGCTTGGCCAGAGCTTTTGAATGGAGAGCTTTGAAAACTGCATTAACTAAGCAAAACTCCATCCATTGCATGAATTCTCGTAAAAGCTTCTCTCAGTCAAATCATAATTAAATCCAAATGAATGTGAGTGCTTATCTTGATTAGTAAAGCTGTTTTGCTTTTGTCATGCTTGATTTAACCTGGTGAGAGTGCATTGTTGACATGAAGTATCAGTGCAAGCAAATGAACCAAAGAATCCAGTGTTTGTTATTAATGTCGACCTGTTGGGTGAAGAAAACTCTGCAGGTGCCCTTTAGGGAAGGAACTGGTAATGATTGATTTTGGATAGATGAACATAAACATCATGTTTTTATTTATTTATTTATTTTTTGACTCTGATAGATTTGTTGTAAATTTTCATTTAATTTTTCACCTTTATTCAGGCAGATTTTTGGGGCATAATAAGAATAGTGATTGGACATTGGTTTTGTTGGTGGTTGATTACTGACTTAAGTCAAAATAATCCATCCCTAAGTATGGGATATGGGACACTGTCCTAAATAGTGTACTTTGTGTACTTGACTGTGAAGTCCAAAACACCGTGTCCCATTTGTCATCGTAGGTTTCAGAAGGATGCTTATGAATACTCTCTTCACTTTTGCCGAGGCTGCTCTGATGCGGCCTTCACAACTGATATGGCTATTATTTGTAAATGTAGCAACTTGCATTTCATGCTGACTTTAAGTCAAAAATTAAGATAGGAAGTTTCTGTAATACAGCTCGGTCCCATATGTGTTTGACCATTTCAATCGAATTTTAGGGGTATTTGGCCTTTTTTTTTTTTTTTTTTTTTTTTTTTTTTTTTTTTNTCCATTACACAAAATTCGTAAGTCTGTTTGCTTAGAAAAGTAATAGCACAACTTTTCTTAAAAAGCTGCATTAAGGTATCAGTTGCACTTGACTAAGAAGTCCCACCAGGTCGAAATTGCATTGTCAAGAGAAAAAGAAAACAACAGCAACGAAGTTGAATCAGTATACAAGTATATACATTCAGAAATAATGTTAAATACCAGTAAATAAAATGAAATGTAGTTCCCACAACAATCCACAACAAATTCTTTAAATTTAACAGTATTCAAAACAGAAATTAAAAATATAAGTACAAAGCAAACATAAATTATAGAGGCATTCATTCATTACAAACGACATTTAATTAATTATAAACAGCAAGCCTAAACAAAACTACCCGTGTTTGGGATATGCACTATTCAAAAACATAAGTCCATATGAAATATAAGTCACAGCACATTTCAGATAATAAAAAAATGGCTTATTCTGCAAAATGAATAGATATTGTCAGCTGGATCATTCAACATTTTGGCAGCAAGGAATATGTTGCAAATTTAAGCACAGAAATTAACATTTGGCATATTCATTTTACATTTACATTTACATTTACATTTATGCATTTGGCAGACGCTTTTATCCAAAGCGACTTACATTGCATTATACTATACATTTGTATCTGAGTAAGTGCAATCCCTGGGATCGAACCCATGACCTTGGCATTGCTAGTGCCATGCTCTAACCACTGAGCTACAGGAAAGCTATTCACATACACAAGAATATTCATATTCTTGTGTATTCTTGTGCTGTTCATCACACAAGGGAATGCATGTAAATTCATGTATTTAAATATCACACCTGGTTCTTTATTATAAAAAAAAAGCAGGGCATATGACAGGATTACTTGTCACATTCTTCCAGTTCTTTCATTATATTTGACAATTAATAAAAAAAATACAAAATAGGGAGGACTGATTTTTCATAAAATGAAGCAGAGGGAAAACCAGAAGTGCCTTGAAGCCCACACCCCTTGATCACTTTAACAGTACAACTATTCCACCAGGAATGCAGCTTCAAAAGTCTTTCACCAGGTTTATTCACCTGGAAGAGTCTGTACACCACCTGTTTAAATTTTTTATTTTCTGTCAGTCTCTTGTTTGTACTCTGTTTATTATGCCTACATAAATACCAAGGGAAGCCGAGGCTAAAATGCAAGGTTTCATGCAAACTGACATTGAAACTTTATATATTCTACCACAGTAACAGTACTGAGAGAGTTGTAGAATTGCCAATGTGACTCGATATTGAGTTTCTGTGTATTTTGGAGAAGAACATTTCAGGTTACTTTCTCTTACCTCTTTTTAAGAAAGGACCTTATTGACTATAAATTGTTTGTGCTGTGGCTGTAGAAGGAATCAGTGACGGCTGAAGCGTTGTCCTGCGGTGACCTTCCAGCAGACAGGCCTCTAGGGTGAAGGTCTGACTTCAGAGAGGATCCCGCTCAGCTGTAAAAGACATTACTATTGCTAAATTCACAGGTGTGTCTGCTATATCAACCTCAAGAGTTTTTTTAAATGCACTCTGCAGAAGAACGCCTGTGCATGAAATCACAGTAATTTAAAAGTCTGTAGTAATAGGTTTATGAATATAAGTGATTATTGTACAGTGGAAGAAAACATTATAGGTGTTGTTTGAAATGCCACATTTTAGCCCCAGCGTACGACTACTTGGACAATGATGTCACAATGAATAATGGCAAAGGATAACTTTTGTTTTCAGTTTATATTTTAAGTTAATTTATTATTTTATTTTATATATAGTTTATTTATTTTATTTTTTTGTTTTATTAAAAGGTACACAATGTAACTTTTGGCCCTCTAACTTAAATGTTTCACTCTTTGTTATATTGCAGCCATTTGATAAAATCATTTAAGTTCATTTTTTTTCCTCATTATTGTACACACAGCACCCCATATTGGGGAAGCCACTCCTTCGTTATTTTAGCTGTGTGCTTAGGGTGATTGTCTTGTTGGAAGGTAAACCTTCGGCCCAGTCTGAGGTCCTGAGCACTCTGGAGAAGGTTTTCATCCAGGATATCCCTGTACTTGGCCGCATTCATCTTTCCCTCGATTGCAACCAGTCGTCCTGTCCCTGCAGCTGAAAAACACCCCCACAGCATGATGCTGCCACCACCATGCTTCACTGTTGGGACTGTATTGGACAGGTGATGAGCAGTGCCTGGTTTTCTCCACACATACCGCTTAGAATTAAGGCCAAAAAGTTCAATCTTGTCTCATCAGACCAGTGAATCTTATTTCTCACCATCTTGGAGTCCTTCAGGTGTTTTTTTAGCAAACTCCATGCAGGCTTTCATGTGTCTTGCACTGAGGAGAGGCTTCCGTCGGGCCACTCTGCCATAAAGCCCCGACTGGTGGAGGGCTGCAGTGATGGTTGACTTTCTAC
>RJVU01042551.1:423479-448148 GCA_003731715.1 Anabarilius grahami
AAAAAAAAAAAATATATATATATAAATAATAAAAAATAAAAATAATAATTAAAATAATAATAATAACAATGAACATAAAATAAAAAAAAATTAAAAAAATATACAAAATGTACACCTTTATATCAGAGTATAAAAATATTTTTATAAGAAATCTTTTAAGACCAATTCCTCATTAATCCCAGTAGGGAACAAACTTTTTAAATAAAAAATCCAAAAAGCCTCCCTTCTTTTTCTAATTAAGTTGATGTTACCTCCTCTTAGTGGAATGTTTATATGCTCAATGCCAAAGTATAAAAAGGAAGACCATAGGGTGATTACATTCTTTAAAATGTTTTGCTACTGGTTTTGTTGTATCACCTCTTTTGATGGAACTCCTGTGTTCTGTAATACGTTCCCTTAAACGACGTGATGTTTCTCCAACATATACTTTCTGGCAAGGGCACTTGTAACATTTTTAATGTTACATGTGATAACTTTTAATATGTATATTCTTTTTGAAGACAGGGTGTTCAAAACATTTAATGTTCCTGGTATATTGGCAGTTAATACAATTACCACATTTAAAATTTCCCAAAGGAATTTTTCCTGTAAGGGTCTTAGTTGTAGGTTTATTTGGGGACCAAGCCCTAACTAATTTATCCTTAATATTTTTGGTTCTTTTGTGAGCAATAAGTGGAGGATTTTGAAATGTACCTGTTAAAGAACGATCATCTTGTAAAATATGCCAATATTTATTCACCACCTTGTTGATATTGAAGGTTTTTGGAGCATAGGTAGTGCAGTATATAATACCTGACCTTGAAGATGTCTTCTTACCTTTGTTAGAATTTAGGCAATCTTCACGATTTCTGACATGTACTTTTTCTTCTGCTTGTGAGAGCCACTTTTCATTGTAACCTCCCTCTTTAAATTTTGATAACATTTGACATTTTTCTATTTCGTAGTCCTCACTATTTTCACAAATACGTTTTATTCTTGTAAGCTGACTTATTGGTAAACTTCTTTTTAAAGAGACAGGATGAAAACTTTGACCATGTAACAATGTATTCCTGTCTGTTGGTTTTGTATATAAGGATGAAACGAGATTTTTCCCTCTTCTTTCAACAAGTATATCCAAAAAGTTGATTTTTTTCCATGTTAAAAGTCAAAGAAAATTTTAAACCACCAAAATTCATATTCAGAAATTGTAAAAATTCATGGAGAACGGCAACTTGTCCTTTCCAGAGCATAAACACATCATCAATATATCTTTTCCAAGAAACAATATGTGGTAAAAAATGGTTGTTCTTTTCATATAAAACACTTTCTTCAAGTGAACCTACAAAAAGGCAAGCAAAACTGGGTGCCATTTTTGTTCCCATTGCTGTGCCTGAAATTTGAAGATATGGGATATCGTCAAAAAAGAAAAAAAATCCTTTTCAAGACAAAAGAAGCCAATTCAATCAAAAATGCTGTAGATGGAATTTGAATTGCTCTTTTTTTATTAAGAAAATATTCTAAAGCTTCAAGTCCTTTTTTATGGTCAATATTGGTATATAGGGACTCAATATCAAGGGTACACATGATTATATCTGATTCAAGTCGTGAAAGATCTTTTAGGTATACCAAAAACTGTCTTTAATATATGATTTTAGATTGGGGACAAGATCTTTTTTATGGTAATCTACATAACTGGAAATTCTGTCCATAAGATTACCTATACCAGAGACAATCGGTCTACCTGGTGGATTTTTTAAGCTTTTGTGAATTTTTGGAAGAACATACAAAAGAGTATCTTCTGGATTTTGCAGAAGAACATTGTTTTGGTTGTGCTTGAATATGGTTTGTGGCACCTTTTGAACACATGGACATTTTTGACGCCTAAAGTGGGCCATCGGCATCTTGGCAGCGCGTCACTCCCGAATAACTGAAATTGGGCAAAAAGGCGAACTAAGGTGTCTGATTGCTGAAACCACGCCCGCCTAGCTCGACTTGACCAAGTTAGCTCAGGCTAAGGAGCTGTATATCTATTTTAGATGCCATCTAAAATATTAATAAAGATAAGTTATATAATTTGAAAGCTTTAAAGGTTTACGGTCAATCTACAATGTCTGTTTTACGATATAGATACAACAGTAGTATTGTAATTTGTGTCAGGTGTGACACAAATAAAATGTTAAAGGAACTCTCCACTTTTTTTGAAAATAGGATCATTTTCCAACTCCCCTAGAGTTAAACAGTTGAGTTTTACCGTTTTTGAATCCATTCAGCCGATCTCCGGGTCTGGCGGTACCACTTTTAGCATAGCTAAGCATAGTTCATTGAATCTGATTAGACCGTTAGCATCCTGCTCAAAAATGACCAAAGAGTTTCGATATTTTTCCTATTTAAAACTTGACTCTTCTGTTACATTGTGTACTAAGACCGACGGAAAATGAAAAGTTGCAATTTTCTAGGCCGATATGGCTAGGAACTATAGTCTCATTCCGGCGTAATAATCAAGGAACTTTGCTGCCGTACCATGGGTGCAGCAGGCGCAATGATATTACGCAGCGTCTCTAACAAATGTCTCCATGGTTGCAAGGCATGCGCCCTGTGCAAACGGGGTCACAGGCGGTGCGTAATATCATTGCGCCTGCTGCACCCATGGTACGGCAGCAAAGTTCCTTGATTATTACGCTGAAACTCTTTGGTCATTTTTGAGCAGGATGCTAACAGTCTAATCAGATTCAATGAACTATGCTAAGCTATGCTAAAAGTGGTACCGCCAGACCCGGAGATCTGCTGAATGGATTCGAAAACAGTAAAACTCAACTGTTTAACTCTAGGGGAGTTGGAAAATGAGCCTATTTTCAGAAAAAGTGGAGTGTTCCTTTAAATCCATGAAATATTGATATATTGTCCATTGTTTGCAATATATTTCTTCTGAACGATCTGCTCTCCATCATTGTTCTTCAAGAAATTATGCAACCTGAGCTGCGTTTGTTGTAAAACTGTATGCGTTTGTATACACTGGACTCTCACAAACAAATGAGCCCATGTCCAATTTATAATTTTTCAAAATGGTGCAGCAGTTTTAGTTATAATATCCAAGCAGTGCTGTTGGATTTTGTGGTGTCTTGAGAGGCATATTCTCCAGATATTGTCATTGTAGTAAATCTGGTGGACAAAACTTTTAGCCAATGCGGATCCAACAACGTGTGTTCTTTTTATCTTCCGCATGCGTGCGCATATCCACAGATGTACATCTGTCTCGACCATTAACCGCATAGCAAGCCATATTATTTGATAATTATATAAAATAATCCAGAAAAAAGCACAACACGGCAGAGATGCCAAGTTCAGTGGCTGGAATTAGATGAGGTGACAGACAGCAGACAAACGGCTAGTAGTGACAGCAGCGGCAATCCACCTCTCAAGTGGCCACGCCCTTAATTATGCAGAACTTTAAAGCTTAATATAATTTAATATAATTTAAATGGATGAGTTACAACATAATAATAATGAATGTTTCTTGAGCATCAAATCATCATATTAGATTGATTTCTGAAGGATCATGGGACACTGAAGACTGAAGTAATTATGCTGAAAATTCCGCTTTGATCACAGGAATAAATTACACTTTACTGTATATTGACATAGAAAACAGCTGTTTAAATTGAAATAATATTTCACAATATTACTGTTTTTGTTTGTATTTTTAATCAAATAAATGCAGGCTTGGTGAGCAGAAGATACTTCTTTTAAAACATTAAAAAATCTTACTGACCCCAAACTTTTGAACGGAAGTGTATTTATATTATATCATCTGTGGAAGGCGTAGGACCATAAAATGTTCATCCAATCATATCCCTCTGTCCAAGGGATATGATAGGATGTACTATCTGCCTGTCAACGTATGTTTTTATGTACCCTCGCACACCCTGTTCAAGCAGACATCATACGTCATCAGCGCGTTTCATGCTATGCAGACTCGAGTTAAGGCAGACAACAGTCACGAGCACCGCAACCAAAACAGCAACCACGTTTTACAGTTCCTCCTCAACCAAAACGAGCCTATGCTGCGTTTACGCCATAACGTAATTTGGAAACCCGTGATCTTAAACTCGGATCGGTTCGTGACTCGGATTTCTGCATTTCACTGGCAACACCATCAACGCCGAAATGAATCTGCAGCAGTCAGGTGGTACAGGTCAGTGCTCTTTAAGTTGTTTACGTTCATTATTGTTGTAATGTTATGTGCTTTGAGACATAAGGTAGTTTAATGCTGTCTCTCGTGACGCTTTGTTTGCTCGCTGCTGTACGCATTCATGTGTTTTGGAGAAGGCGTGGCTTTGGAGACCCTCTGAATGGAGGATGGATTCTGATGCTTTCAAAGCTAGATTGCTATTGCTAACCTCTCCAAATATGACCTACCCTGCCTTTAAAGAGATATAACCAGTTTAGTTGGAAAGGATCTCAAGCTGACTAGCTGAAGACGTTACTGTAGCTTTACCAACTAATAGACACATTACTTCCTTGAAAATAAATTCCAGCACAGCTACAACAACCATAATGAAATGACCCTTCACAATAGATAATGCTTTACAATGAAGTCTGTTAAAGAGCTACATATGACAATTTATCTGTTAAATAAAATATCTTACTCACCTGTTGAGTAAAAAAAGTTAAAGACTGCTGCAGAGTCATACTTTTAAATTGAAAATCGAAATGGATAGATACTCGATTCACATTGAGCATCACATTGAGACCAGTAGTTTGAGTAATTGTAAAATTGTAAAATGGTTCAGAAAAGTGAAGTTAATTCTGATAAAAAGTCATAATCATTTGTTTGCAGAAGCCACTTTGAAATGTTGTATCTAATGCCATGGCATTCAGATGTTTTTAAGTGTGACTTCGTTTCTTTTCAGTTATCCTCTAACGTTCCCATTAAGTTTGAAATATTGCCTCCTGTTGTGTGGTGGTATTGATTCACACTTTATTTTTTTCCACAAAAAAAAAAGAAGCAATATACCTCTTGTGCTCTTTCTGGTCTCGTATGAAAACAGATGGTCGTGATATTGAAGGGGTGGAAGAGACAGCACTGTTGGTAATGAAGGTGCTCTTGCTGAGTGCACATTTCCAAGATCTTAATAGATTCACAGTCTGTGAAGACTGTAGGAATCTTATCTCTAGGAACTGAAGCACTGCATTTCACGGTATTTGCCGCCTGTCTGATGACAGTGCAATGAGGGACACGATGATGGAAGAGTTTCCAGCTATTGTTGTTTTATGCTTTGCAGTTATAGTGGCATAAGAGACATTATCTCTAGGCAGTGTTCTTTCCCACAGAGAAAAATAATGACAGCAGCACCATGCACTCCATCGCTCTCTGTTATGTCTTTGCCGCATTCTAGCTCTCATGAAGTCATGTCTGTTTTTCGTACATATTTTTGTACATCAACTGCCAGTTTAGGTATTGAGGTATAAACCATCCCACATGCTGAATTGCATTACCCATTATTCACAAACTACTACACCTCCTGACCCTGTCTGTTTGTTTATTAAATATTTTGGCTTATTTAATTATGCCTTCAGCTAAAATGCTGAGTCCACTTGTGAAAATGCTTCTATTTTGCATTAATTTGATACCCTTTTTTCATTACAAATTATCAGCATAACAATGTGAGAGAAAAATTTAATTGAAAAAATTAATTGATAACACTTTACACTTTTTAACATTAACACTTTTTAACATTAGTTTTTACAGCGTTCATTAAAATTTGTATGATTAATTATTCGTATAATGTTAAAGATATAGATGTATTGTTTATTGTTAGTTCATGTTATCTAATGTATAGTTAATTAGTGTCAGTTTTTTTTTTATGCCCTCCCGGATCGCTTTGAAGGATTCTTTTTGTTCAGAGCATTTTGTTTTGTCAACGAGTCAGTGTAATGAAGAGTAATTTTTGTTGAAAGATGAAGCAGTCAGCTTTATTGAAAACTAAACAAACTTTAAGTAAATGATTTCATAACGTTTTGTCTGTAAATGATGGTTTTATATGGATAATGTTTTCAAAGAACTTACTCACATGCGATAGCGACTGGGTGTTGTTTCCTGTGCAATGATGTTAGCCAATCATAACAACGGCTGTTTACTGACAAGTCACAAGTCACAAGAAAATATATTTGTTTTAATTTTTTGTGCAAAAAACTTTATTAACATTATAAATGAACCTCAAGGAACATATTAAAATAATAAAATAATGTTTGAAAATTTAATAGTAATAAAATTTTGCCTCTTTGTCGCCATCTCTGTTTGAAACCTGCAATTACAGTTATTTGCGGAATTATCATCTTTACACGTGTTGTGCATCAGCACGGCTCCTCAGCGCGGATGAATCTAATGTTTGCTGTCAGTCACCACATCGGTGTGGATACTGTATTTCGGAATCACAGATTCTACGTCTTGGAAGTATGACCAAAATAAGAATTTTCACCAGAAAATGTAATCTGAACAAGTAACATGTTTGTCACTTTTGTTCTGACCAACTGAGAAAAAAGTACTACAATAAATCGCGCTGCCAATGGTGATTAAATCTAACGATCCGCTTAGCTTAGATCATTTTAAACCATGCAAATTATTATTATTGTTATACATTGTTCTCAAATTGTTAATGTTAACAACATCAGCATTGCATGACTGTGTATTTAGTGTGTATTAGAGTTACCTGTAGATTTAAATTTCTGTAGCCACTCCGCAGTCTGAAGTCTTTTGCTTTTGACTATGGTTGAATCTCTAGTTGTCACTGATGATTGTCATTTGGACCTTTCTGGATTACAATCCGCCATCAAAATGATAAGTTTAATTATTGCAGCTGCTGTGAGAAAAGGCAATAAATGATCTGTCCCCTGCAGCATCCTCACATGATATAGCCTACTAGCTGGGACTCCTTCTGTATGTAAACAGGCATGACGTAATGACGCAAATACGAATGGCTGCATGCTCAAATTTCCTGCCCAACAGTACCGCTCTAATTATAAAACATTATTACAAGCTTATTGTTGTGAATCAGGCTAAGGTAAGGAGATAGTTTTGAACACTGGCTGGTTATGTACTTGCTCAAAAATAGATTTTTGGATCATTTTTAACCAAAAAAAGTTGCAACTACAACTTTAAATTGAATTAGAATCCTAGCTTTTCAAGATTAAGTCATGTTTGATTGATATTGTGTATTGATCACTAAATATTTCACTGTTTTCTTGTCCTCATCTATGCCTGATGCTATTTCCTCTAGCAATATTATTTAAATAATAGTTTGCTGTTTGAACTTTTGGTTATAATAAAGGCTAATATAATATTTAATTTAGTGTTTTATTGTCATTGTGAATGTGATTTAACCAAATGCAACATCTTTGTTTACAGTTTGTCAAGTTTAGGCTTACAGTCAAGGTCAGATGCTTCTACATCAGTGTTATTTACCCATCATTTCCCTCTGATTTTAGAGTTAAGTTATGGGTAGGGTTTAGTTGTTCCAGGATCAACAGAATATGTTTGTCTTGGCAAAATGTCTGTCTTGGCAAAATCACGGTGACTGGCACGGGTACAGAGCCAATAAAGTTGAATCTAATCTACTCTACTAAAAACAGTATAGTGATATAGTACCCTTAGCTGCTTTTGACACATTTGGCATGTAATATCAGTGTAGAAAATGCATTAATTTCTGCAGATTCAGTAAGGCCCTTGATGCTCAATCACGCACAATCCCTCGCTCTTTTGTATTATTCAGTCGAGGTGTCGTGAGGTTATGGTCTTGGTCGTGACTCAGTGTGGTTGTAGGAACTTGCTTTCCAATGTCAGTCTTTGAGTTTAAGCTAATGTTACTAAGGGCACCACGTTTTGTGTGTTCGCATGACCTTGCTGTTATAAAACTGACAGCTAGATTTGTTGTCTGAAAAATTTGTATGTAGAATGGCAGTATTCAGCTGAAAACGTTTCTCTTTCAGAAGAGAAGGTGATGAGCGTGCCTTTAAAAATCCAATGAATTGAGAATACAGATATTCAATTCTGGCTATATGCTTGCTTAAAATGTATCATACTATCTCTTTAAAACTGTCATATTCTCTGCACTTTTCATACCCTGAAGCAGCACGGATGCGTCACCTATGTGAAATAAATTGCAAAGAAACTGGCTGTTGGGTGCTCCGGAAATAAGCCAATGAAATGAAATGCTTCTCAATGTGAAACCTGAGCTATTGTCCTAGCACTCAAAAGTGAACAGAATGAACATACAGGAAACAGACAGAGTAAGCAACATGCTTTGCTTTGAATTCCTAAAAGCTGCTTTTTGAAATCAACCCATATGTTTGCTCTAATTCAATTTAAAGAGATGTAGTACCACTGGTGCAGTACAGAACCTTGGCCTTCTTCGATCCCATGTCACTTGGAACATTTTTGCTGTTTGGGACTGCGGACACTGTGATGTGAAGGGTAAATCAGGAAGGCTGAATGTGGAAGGTCTAATTCCATCATCCTCCAGAGGCACTGAGCACACAAACGCAGAAGTTATACTCACAAAATTCTCCTCGCAAGACAGTAACACAATACCCCCTAAGCTGGGAACTCATAGAAGGAACATACAACAGGCAAAAAGTGTAACTCTTCAATCAGAGTAAATATCTGATTAATTGGCATTTTAGGCCATATGCATTGCAATGCATTTCAAATGGTCTTAAGCATTCAAGTAATGGAAAATAAATACGTGAAATCATATTTCTCACAAAACGCTCAAATGTTGAACAAAGGGTCATATTTCAGCCCAAATTCAAAATGCTGACAAAATATTTTGAATCAGGGACACGGCAACCGTTATTACACAGTCCACTGTCATTTCGGCATGAGACTGAATCAATGTTCAATGCGGTAGGTAATCTATTGTGGCGAGAGACCACTTACCTTCCTTTCAACCAATAATCACCTAATTAATATTCATAAGCCAAGCTAATAAGGTTTATAATGTGTGTTCATTTTTAGATTGTTCCTATGTCCTCAATTTGCATAAATGAAATCAAATTTAGTACCATTTAGGTACACTGCATTGTGATATTTTCAAGACAATTTACAATTACAATTCTAATTTACAATTTAAATGTTTTTTTTTTTCATGCAACTGCTGCAGTCATGTAAATCTGTAGTCTTCTACAGATTTACAAAGGTACTAAAGACATTTAAAACAGTTCATTATATATTATACATTTATTATATATTATAAAGTGACAAGAATACATTTTGTGTGGCAAAAAACAAAACAAAAACAACTTTTCAACAATATCTAAGGATGGGCGATTTCAAAACGCTGCTTCATGAAGCTTCAAAGCTTTACGAATTTTTTATTTTGACACAGTGGTTCGGAGCGACAAAGTCATGTGATTTCAGTAAACAAGACTTCATTTACGCGATCCGAACCATTGATTCGAAACAAAAGGTTCATAAAGCTTCAAAGCAGTGTTTTGAAATTATCTGTCACTAGATATTGTTGAAAAGTTATTATTTAGATTTTTGATTCTCGTCACTTTATAATATTAAGGTGGAACCACTGTAGTCACATGAACTGTTTTAAATATGTCTTTAGTAGCTTTCTGGATCTTGAGAGGTTCAGTGACATTTCTGGCAATAGAGGCCTCACTGAGCCATCGGATTTCATCAAAAATATCTTAATTTGTGTTCCGAAGATGAATGAAGGTCTTACATGAATGACATGAGGATGAGTAATAAATGACATTATTTTCACTTTTGGGTGATCTAACCCTTTAATCCTACCCAATGCCTAAACATCATAACATCATAACTACCTTACTAACAATTAATAATCATTAATTAGGAGTTTGAGGCAAAAGTAGTAGTTAATAGTTAATAGTGAACATCAGACCCTAATCTAAAGTGTGACTGAAATTATTACTTTTATTCATCAAGGACACACTAATTTAATCAAAAGTGTCAGTTAAGACATTAGTAATGTTATAATAAGTGCTGTTCTTTTGAAATATTTCACTAAAATATGAACCAGCACAACTGTTTTCAACGTTGATAATAATAAAAAATGTTTCTTGAGCAGCAAATCAGCAAATTAGAATGATTTCCAAAGGATGTGACACTAAAGACTGGAGTAATGATGCTGAAAATTCAGCTTTGCATCACAGGAATGAATTACATTTTAAAATATATTCAATTAGAAAACAGTTACATTTTAATAATATTTCACAATACTTTATTTTTTTTTATCTTGGTGAGCATAAGAGACTTTTTTTCAAAAATATTTAAAGGTGCCCTAGAATCAAAAATTGAATTTACCTCGGCATGGTTGAATAACAAGAGTTCAGTACATGGAAATGACATACAGTGAGTCTCAAACACCATTGTTTCCTCCTTCTTATATAAATCTCATTTGTTTAAAAGACCTCCGAAGAACAGGCAAATCTCAACATAACACCGACTGTTACGTAACAGTCGGGATCATTCATATGTACGCCCCCAATATTTGCATATGCCAGCCCATGTTCAAGGCATTAGACAAGGGCAGGACGTCTGGATGTACACAGCTGAATCATCAGACTAGGTAAGCAAGCAAAGACAATAGTGAAAAATGGCAGATGGAGCAATAATAACTGACATGATCCATGAAAACATGCAATTTTATAGTGATATTTGTAAATTGTCTTTCTAAATGTTTCGTTAGCATGTTACTAATGTACTGTTAAATGTGGTTAAAGTTACCATCGTTTCTTACTGTATTCACGGAGACAAGACTGTCGTTATTTTCATTTTTTAAACACTTGCAGTCTGTATAATTCATAAACACAACTTCATTCTTTATAAATCTCTCCAACAGTGAGTAATGTTAGCTTTAGCCACGGAGCATAGCCTCAAACTCATTCAGAATCAAATGTAAACATCCAAATAAATACCATACTTACGCGATTAGACATGCTGCATGACGAACACTTTGTAAAGATCCATTTTGAGGGTTATATTAGCTGTGTGAACTTTGTTTATGCTGTTTAAGGCAAGCGTGAGCTCCGGGGGCGGGGAGCACAAAAATTTAAAAGGGGCCGCAGCCTGTATCGGCGCATATTTAATGATGCCCCAAAATAGGCAGTTGAAAAAATTTATAAAAAAAAAAATCTATGGGGTATTTTGAGCTGAAACTTCACAGACACATTCAGGGGACACCTTAGACTTATATTACATCTTTTGAAAACAAGTTCTACGGCACCTTTAAAAAATTGTTCCTTTGCAAAGGCCTCTCCTTTCAAGCCGCCTAGATCTATTTGCATACCTCAAATAATTCAAGAATTAATTGTCTAATTCAAAAAAATATTTTAGGGATATCAGTTAACTCAGTTAACCTTGAGATGCGTGATTTCAGTCATCAAATCCAAAAAGCTGTGACCGTAATCACAATTCATCTTGTTTTAAATTTGCCATTTTGCTCCAGCAAGAATGCAAGTGATTTGTGCTTATTGTTGTAGATCAGCAAACACCGTGGCCACACAAATGAACCACTTGTGCACGTTCCAGGGCATGAAGTACCCCAGACACACAGAGTAGTTGTTATCAACATAATTGCCATGGCTACTCATGGCCTTCCTGATTGTGTGTCTTGCAGTCTACACACAGTATGTGTATGTGTGATGTATGAGTGTAATGTTCAAAAACACTGATTAGAGCTGAGGAAAGTTGACGTGTAACGTTTCACAATGAACTAGTGAAGTCCAACTGGAGAAAGACTCCTAGATGTGTTTGCATTCAAATGCTCCTGAGACTGAATTGCACATTACAGCTGCCTATCATCGTCCAATCAGTAATCAGGTGTGAAAAGTGGATGCAAATGAGGCTGGATTGGTCTGACACTTACATGCAGCCACAAGGAGACTTATTATTAATGAATCACTGTGCACTAATGCCATTTTTGAAATCTGTTAGCTAGAAAATAATCTAGGTTATGGCTAGAAAACAGTCAAATAAAACATCAATGGCTGTTACATCAGATCTTTGTCTGTTACAATACTTTCTCCTAAAAACATTGCTCTGTTTGTTTGAACTATGGGGTCAAGGTTTGGCCGTTGGTCTAAAGAGCAGAAGTTTATGCACATAACAGCTCAATAGGGACCGCCACCCTCCTTATGAGAGCAGTCACTAGAGAGAGTCGCTAGGCAGAGCTATGGCCCTTAACATGTGACACTTCCTGTGAAAGGACAGGTAATAAGTTGACCATATATGCTGTCTTTTTGTCTCCACTAACTTATGCACACACAACTACTTAGTCATGAGGTACCATTCTGTTCTTACAGGGGATGATGCTCATTGTGCAGTTGTACCAACAAGTCTCTTCTGTTTTCACAGCTTGTTGTCACTGCCAGTCGTCTTTCTGTCTGTCTTTCTGTCTACCAGTCTGTCTTTCTGTCTACCAGTCTGTCTGTCCGTCTGTCTGTCTGTCTGTCTACCTGTCTCTGTCTGTCTATCTACCTGTCTGTCTATCTACCTGTCTATCTGTCTGTCTGTCTATCTACCTGTCTGTCTGTCTATCTACCTGTCTGTCTGTCTATCTACCTGTCTATCTATCTATCTGTCTGTCTGTCTGTCTGTCTATCTACCTGTCTGTCTGTCTATCTACCTGTCTGTCTGTCTGTCTATCTACCTGTCTGTCTGTCTACCTGTCTGTCTGTCTGTCTACCTGTCTGTCTGTCTACCTGTCTGTCTGTCTGTCTATCCGTCTATCTATCTGTGCTGTCTGTCTGTCAACCTGTCTGTCTATCCGTCTATCTTTCTGTGCTCTTCTTTTGTTTGTCATTTAACTTTCAAATAATTAGCCTGTGGAAACTGGGTCAAGAACTTGTGCCAAATTCAGCATTCAAGCAACTTTTGAAATGTACACACAGCAGGAACAAACTGACACCACTTCAATTACCAAAAGAACACTCTGTCCTCCCCCACCTTTTTATACTTTATTTCTTGTCCATTTCTATTTCTATTTCTATTTCACTCTGGTAAAGATACCCCTAGTGCCATTTGTAATGAATGATAAAGCAGAGACAGAATGGTTTTCCTCTCTCTGTCTCTGTCATTATCTTTGCTCTTGAAAATATGGCAGTTTTTGTACCTCATATTTCTTGTCATCCTTTCCAGTAAGGTCTCCTGCTGTAATCATTTCAGACTGGAAGAAACACCTGTCCAGTATTTTAATGATCTTATTTCCCTTCTCATTTGTTGTGGTCATAAGCATTTGTGCGCTGAAGCTTTTTAGAAAGACGTTCCTGTGGTGACGTTTCTGCCAAATGATCATTTGTTGCTGCTTGGGACATTTCTTGTGACATTTCTTGCGACATTTCGCGACACTATCAAAGTAAAGTAAGTGAGTGGTGCTAAAAGCAATTATAGTTTTCTCAGAAAGAGATGAATACCTTTGTTGTTGTACATATATCTCTCCACTTCACACAGTAAATGTCTGGTGAGTAGTGCTAACAGGTTATAGGCTATAGGGCTATTGTGTTTGAAAATAATCTACACACAAAATAATGATTCAATGATGCAAACAGAATTCAGTTTGGTTACACTTTATTTTTATGGTCTACTTTAGGCATTCTACTAACTTTTAGTAACTTTGCAACTACATGTCAACTAACACTCGAGTGTTAGTAGACTGTTAGGTTAGGGTTTGGGTTAGTAGACTAAGTTTCTTACACAGCAAAATCCCCAGAGTTAAATCAACTCTGTACATATGGTCCCTCTCTAAATAGTGTTAAAGTAACACTGAAGCAGAGTTAAAGTTAAATGACATAATTAAACAAGTAATTAAGTGATGATCAGGCATTAGTGATGAACACCTGCTGTTAACAAGAATCACTGAAGAAAAGAGAAACACAATAACAACAACTGACTTCAGCCACAGCCTTAGATGAAACCAACTGAAGATATAAGACATTAAATCTCTCAAGATCTAATTAAACAACTCCACAAACAGCATTACCAGCTTCACTTTTTACTAACCAGACTTTATTTTCACTTGTCTACACAAGTCCTTATACAGGATTAACAGAGGTATAAATGTTGTTTTATTGGTCAAGAAAAGAAAAGAAAAAACTATGCCACCATCATGGAAATCAGTGTTTGCTTTAGTTGGGCTCTTGACCCTTGACTTCCTATGTTAGATTTTTTTCTGCAACTTTTTTCTGTAAGGTCAGTGCCTTACCATGACCAGATATTCGCTGCTTTTATATGATATATTTAAATGATGATATTTATGATATTTTTTGACCAATAAAACATCTGTTTTTGACAGTGATGGCATCCAGCTCATTTTAGTTCTCATCAAATAGCAAAATCATGTCAGTGCATTAAAGTCGATAATATTGCTGAATGTATTTTATTATAGTACATTTTAGTAGTTTTAGCCTTGACAGATCATTTTTGAGAGCTCTTTAAAATTGTCTGCAAAAATCAAATATTTGGATTTTGTGCTCAAGAAAAATTTCTTATTATTATGAATGTTGAAAACAATGTTGTGCTGCCCAATATATTGTGGAAACAGTGAAACATTCTTTCAGGATTCTTTGATAAATAGAAAGTTCAAAAGAACAGTAATAAAATTAAAAAATCTTTTGTAATATAAAAGTCTTTACTGTCACTTTTGATCAGTTAATGCATCCATGCTGAATACAAGTGTTAATTTCTTAATCTTATTAATGTAAAAATCTTACTGACCCCAAAGTTTTGAACAGTTTTGTATGTTTTCCTTGTCTGCTGCAATGAGTAGTTCTAATATAGAGCGGTTGATTTTGCATGTCATACATCAAAGATAGCAGCCACCAGATTGCGTACATCCAGCAGCTGCCATTGAGATGAATGGTAATGCTCTTGTCATAGAAATGTGGTAAAAGTAAAAAAACCCAATGGTGTTTAGACATTAGCTACAGCTATTGTAATTTGCAGAGCTTGTCAGGATATAGTAAAGTAAAGTTAAAAACAAATGCAAACATTTTTTTAAGTGATTTATTGAAGGCTTTACAAACAATGAGCATCTGCAACGCTTTCTTTTGCAATCTTAAACACCCATAAACACTTGTATTCTTCCAGTGCCAGTCTTTAGTCTTCCGCTGGGTCTTAAACTTGTTAGTTTACACAGCTGGCTACAATTTCTTGTTCTTTACAATGAAGCCAACCAAAACAACCCCCAAATACATTATCTCCCAGACAGAGGGGTGGAGGGTGAGGTAGTGTGTCCCCTCAAGTCATAATGACTGCTATGCCTAGTATAGAAATCTGGAAACAAGTGTTGGCTGGCATTTTAAATTGCCCTGAGAAAGGATAGTGTTTGAGTCTGATATATTAAATGCAATATTCTAAAGATTAAGGAGGCATCTGTCCTCAATAACAACACAAATAAAATATGACAAGAAATCCTATCTCGCACAACATTTGCATTGTTATTATAAACATGTACGTCACGTCTTTAATATTTAGATCATGTTCAAGAGGACAGACAATAGTGGGTGAGGCAATATTGGATAATAATTCTGTCATTGATATATCATAGTGATTATAGTGAGTCAAAACTAAAATATTGTGTACTATTTTTTTTGTACTGCATATGCCCTGAAGACATGGTATAAATTAATTCTTGAAACATAGAAAGAACAGCCTGTGCTTCTGCTGAAACATTACTCCTATGGTATTGTCCCCTTTTTTGTATTTTGCCAGATAAACCATGTTGAACCATGTTCAAAGACCATGTTTTATTTTCCTATGATATTTAAGTATTTCTGTCATCTCACTTCAGTAATGCAACTCGCAGTATGAAAGTGTTTGGTCCAACCTCTTAGTTAATTATTTTAGGTTCATTAGCTTATTTTAGGGTTAATTCAACCAAAAATGAAAATTCTGTCATTAATTACTCACCCTCATGTTGTTCCACACCGTAAGACCTTCGTTCATCTCCAGAACACAAATTAAAATATTTTTGATAAAATCCAATGGCTTGTAAGGCCTGCATTGAGAGCAAGTTAATTTAGACTTACAAACGCCCAGAAAGGTACTAAAAACATATTTAGAACAGTTCATGAGATTGCAGTGGTTCAACTTTAAAGGTTTAGTTCTCCCAAAAATCAAAATAGGCCTGCATAGACAGCAATGGTACTTCCTCTCTCAAGATCCATAAAGGTACTAAAAACATATTTAAATCAGTTCATGTGAGTACATTGGTTCTACCTTAATATTATACAGCGATGAGAATATTTTTTGTGCACCAAAAAAACAAAATAACGACTTTTTAACAATATCTAGTGATTTCATAACACTGCTTCTTGAAGCTTCTGAGCTTTACGAATCAAATCAGTGGATCGGAGTGCCAAAGTCACGTGATTTCAGCAGTTTGGCGGTTTGATACGCGATCCGAATCACTGATTCGACTCAAAAGATTCATAACGCTCTGAAGCAGTGTTTTGAAATCGGCCATCGTTAGATATTAAGTCGTTTTTGGGTTTTCTTGCCGCACAAACAATATTCTCGTCGCTTTATAATATTAATATTGAACCACTGAACTCACATGAACTGATTTAAATATGTTTTTAGTACCTTTATGGATCTTGAGAGAGGAAGTACCATTGCTGTCTATGCAGGCCTCGCTGAGCCATCGGATTTAATCAAAAATATTTTAATTTGTGTTCCGAAGATGAACGAAGGACTTATGGGTGTAGAATAACATGAGGGTGAGTAATTAATGAACACTTTTTGTGCGCCGAAAAACCCCCCCCTACTTTATTCCACAATATCTAGTGATGTGCGATTTCAAACACACTGCTTCATGAAGCTTTACGAATCTTTTGTTTTTAATCAGTGGTTCGGAGCGCATTGTAATGCATTACTTTTAAAAAGTAACTTTCCCCAACACTGGTTTTGAGTATGTTTGTGCACATTTATTATGGTGTCACATTGGTTTTATGTGAGTAATTTTTTATCTAGTCAATTATCTAGTCAAAACTAGATGTTAGATGTAGGCCATGATAAGAAGTTACTGTCATCAAGCTTGGACATTATTTTCAAGATAAAGCGTTTATAGACTTTAAGCTGTTGTGGATAATTGTTTAAACGTTAAAATGCTTTCTATCTCATCTTAAAGAGGTCATATCATGCGGAATCAAATTACCCTTAATCTTTTGTGATAAAAGAGCTTGATGTACTGTGAAAACATGCTCTAACTTTCAGAAAACTCAGAAATGACTTTTCAGTCACACTGAGGTAACTTTACTACTATTGTTAGTGGGTCTCAAGGGGAAAAACAACAATAAAAATGTATGATATGACCTTTTTAATGTGCAGAAACAAGTATATGCAACTAATAGCATCATTGGCTCATTCAGAGAGATTTTTCAACCAGTGGAAGATGGAGGGAAAACGTTTGCTATAGTGGTGCAGAAGTTAGTTAACAGCTTTAAGCTGTAGTTTCAAATAAGATATTTGTCAGTTTTCTGATATGATACTTACTTTTTACCGTATAGAGTTATTACAGATTTGCTACTACATGCTTTTATAACATCAGGAAAGTTAATAAAACCCTATCTGTCATTTCACTTTCCCCTTTGACTTGTCGCTCTAAATCACAGTATTTCTTTACTTGCTGAAAATGACCCCTGGTGAGTGAAAATGTGCTGGTAGTCTATGACAGCAGCTCGAGATGCCTGCAGCAAGGTCTCCACAGGTCAACATCTGGAGCAGATTATCATAGCAATGCTTCTGATTGGAGCTCTGCTGGAGAGGTTTGCTGGGAAGTGGGAACCTGTCCCTCATCAACAGTCACTCTTATACTCCTGCTTTATCTCTCGCACTCTCACTTTATTCCTCACATATTCATCGTCCTGTCTTTCTTGCTCTCTTGATAGCACAGCACACTCAAACGCAGAGGCTGAGAGTGTCATATAGACATCCCAGCCACTCCCAGCACTCAAGGCCCACTGTAATTTATTTGATTTACACAGGATTCTTTGAACTGCCATATTTTACTTTGACTTGCTCTCAGTGGGTTAGTTCCAGAAGATGACACCCAATTCACTAGTTTCAAGAGACATTTTTTGTGTAACAATCTTAGGAAATATGTTAGTAAAATATCTTAAACTGTGTGTGGGTACTACCGTTCAAAAGTTTGGGCTATAGGATTTTAAATGTTTTTAAAATAAGTATTTTATGCTCACCAAGGATGCATTTACTTGATCAAAATTAGTGAAAGGAGCAAATAATGAAGGATCAGCAGCCATAATTTTGTGTTAATTTATAGTTTTGATGACATTACTATGAAACTAGTACTAATTATGGATGAGTATCCAGACTTGTAATTTAACGTTAGTTTCCATCTATATGGAAACTACTTTCCATATACTTTCCATACTACTTTAGAAACATTAAATGAACATTCATCAGTCACCAAAGTCTTAACTGAAATAAAATGCTGTTTATTAGAACTGTACAGAATGAGATTAGTCACCATGATTCTATAAATCCTCTAGATCCTTTAAACAAACGTCTTTTTATGAAATCAAAATGGGCTTTAAACCGCAAAGTATTCCGTGGATCAACAGCAAAGCAAAGTCTCCGGTATCTTACCAAGCACCAAAACAAACCACATAAAGACGAGAATCAATCACATTGCAAGTGATATGAGTCCTTGAGATGGTTTCCCAAGAAGATCAGATTCGTTTCACTGTTTTTAATTGTGTAGCTTTTATTTATAAGGTACTTAAACCAAGAAACAGATGTATTTTAACATCTTCATTGGATCTCGGTATTACACTGACTGTTTTATTTGGAGTGAGATCTTTGAAACGCAGTGTTTGTTCTCCTATTAAGTGATTTCAGAGGTGTTATTTTACTGTCTGTAGCTGGTGTTTAGTTATTTAAACAAAGCTTCACCAAAAGATGTTTCTTAGGTTGAATTTAGTGCACAGATTTTTATATTGTTTGAATTAATAATGAACATTGTATTGATTTGTGGGGCTCTGGCTTCTTCCATTTTTGAAATATGAAACAGTTATATTGCCTTGGCAGTAAATTACAAAAAAACGAATAAACACTGACACGTGAGCGTTTCTACAACAGCTGAGGGAGAGACGGCAAATTTGACATCATTCTCTCTTCTGACTGCTGTAATCAATCTTTCAATATTTTTTTCCATCTTTTGGTAAGTCGTGGAAACAGATTTTTTTTCTTTTGGACCAAATGGGAATACAAAAATTATATTTGATGTCGTCTCCCATTCACTATCCAACTGTCGTCTTCCGCTTCTGAGAACCACAGAAATGTGAAAAGGGACCATGGGTTATTTTAATAGGCTGCGATTTTTAATACAATAAGGTATATTTATGTATCTTTTACATAACATTTACAACTTGATATGTTAAATATCTAACTACAGAGTCGTGCCTAAATATTTCTATTCAGATTATTGTTTTAGTAGTGTCCATGGTCAGATTATTGTTGAATAAATCCACTCCAGCTCTCTAATTAGTCAAGTGGAAAGAAAATAGGAGTGTATTTTATTTTAGATGTTTTATTCATTGTCGTTCAGAAGTTGCCCTCTGGTCAGTGTTAATTTTGTTGGCCTTTGTATTCATGTACTATCCCTGTTTGATGCTAGAAGCTTACAAATCTGGTGATGACCTCTGTCCCCTGAGCTTGACAGATACACAGTTGGCCTTCCCAGCATGCACCTCTCATCCATTGGAACCCCTCAGGTCTGTATAGCCAAAGGTTTGTGTATATTTGTGTAATATCCGATAGCTTCACTGACACTGCTTCATACCCTGCCTCCATTAGTGCACTCATTAAAGCCGCTGTTTGTTTAAGTCGCTTTTGAATTCGATTCCCACATATGCAGAAAAGTAACCTCATTACTCATCTGCCCATCGGACCACAGAGGTCACATGGGGATTCTGGAATGCCTTGACTGATGTTGCTCCTGTGCTTCATTCCTGAACTCTTATTCTCTGTAAGTTTCCTAATTCACCCCAACCTCCCTCCCCCAAGGCCAGGATTTATTGTGTTTGCCCATTCTAGAGGAGTTCACTGACATCGCCGGATTGTTGTTGCTCTGCTTGCTTGTTTGTCTTACAGTATAATTCTTAATAAGTGTTTTAATGGCCTTTGGGATACTCTTTTCCCAATGCTTTCCATCCAAATAAAGCAACCTTTCACATTGCTGAAGTTTAACATGCTTATGGTCTCACAAAAGAATGCGCAAAAGGGCAATGAGGGGTACGTAAGTACACTGTCGTTCAAAAGTTTGGGGTCAGTACGATTTTTTTTCAAATTTAAAAAAATGCTAAAAATTCAGCTTTGACATCACTGGAGTAAATTACATTCTAAAATATATTAAAATATAGAATAGTTTTATTAATAATTCTCAATATTAGTGTTTTACTGTATTTTTGATCAAACAAATGCTCCCTTGGGGAACATAAGAGACTTACAGTATTTAAGTCTCTTATGTTCCCCAAGGGTGTATTTATTTGATACATTTTAATAAAACTGTTTTATATTTTAATATATTTTAGTAATTTACTCCAGTGATGTCAAAGCTGAATTTTTAGCATCATTACTCCAGTCTTCAATGTCACATGATCCTTCAGAAATCATTCTGATATGCTGACTTGATGCTCAAGAAACATTTCTTTGTCTCATTATTATTAGTTGAAAGTAATTTTTGCGCTGCCTAATGAAGTGTGGAATGTGTGAAAGTTTTTTTTTTTTTTTTTTCAGGATTATTTGAAAGTTGTAAGAACAGCATTTATTTGAAATAAAATACCCTTTGTAGCATTGTAAATGTCTTAAAGGGGACATATCATGAAAAATCTTTGATGAAAAAGACTTTTTCCATGTTTAAGTGCTATAACCGTGTCCCCAGTGCATCTACGTACTAACCCTGAAAACTTGAAAAAGGACAACCCAGTAACCCAGTTTTGGCAAGTCTTTCTCTGCAAGCATGTGAAAAAACAAGCTGCTCAGATTTCGCTCCCCTAGTAATGTAGGAAGGGGATCTTATTATATTATTACTGCCCCTTAATCTGCACATTTCCACCCACAGAGCCGTCATTTTGTTTTCGCAAGCGAAAATGGTGTACCAGTTCTAAGGCCATGGCAAAAATTCAAGCAAAGCATGCTAACTGTTCTGTCGTTGGCTGTACAGACAAGCACAGATCACTATTTAGAGACTCGTTAGCTTGGATAGCCTGCAAGTTGACCCTGGCAAGCTCGATTGCTAAAAAAGGAGCGTTTAAGTTCGAGTGATATTTTGGAAAAAATATTAGACCATTCACAGCATTTGATAGCAATCATAAACATTAGCCTGGTGTGTATGGCTCTGTTTGGCAAACAGGTACACTATATATAGTGGGCGTCCATATGGGTTTTGCACAAAAGATTAACATGACGGCACATGCTAGTTAATGAGTTGAATCAACTACACAGCAACTACATAAATTTATCCACTAACTGTTCAGAAACGTCCAGATGCATTCTAAAATTTGTAACTAGTCTTTCCATCAGTGTCCGACTCCAGTTTGAATGTGAGGCTGAACACCGTTACTGACAATCATCATTTTGGCTGCGTGAGATTCTCCAGCTTTGTTGTTGTTGAGCAACCAAAGTGCAAGCTGTTAAAGCTCCGCCCTCTTCTGGAAAGCAGGCAGGGAGCAGCAGCTCATTTGCATTTCAAGGGACACACGCAAAAATGATAGGTTTTTGCTCACACCCAAATAGGGGCAAATTTGACAAGCTATAATAAATATGTGAGTTATTTTTAGCTGAAACTTCACAGACACATTCTGGGGACACCAGAGACTTATATTACATCTTGTGAAAAGGAGCATTATAGGTTCCCTTTAAGTGTCACTTGCAGTCAATGTCACTTATCAATTTAATGCTTCAATTTCTTTCAAAAAAAAAAAAAGCACTGAAAGAACTGACCCCAAAATTTTGAATAGTTGTATGAATAGTTTGAATAGTGTGTATGTGTGTGAGCAATAGTGATGTCTACTTATTCCAGTTACTCATGATCATAACTGTACATACTGGAAAATAAGTGTGGGTTTTCTTTTTTATTCTTCATAATTTGACTAAATTACAGCTTCACTAGCAATCTATTTGAAAATGTGTACCCTAGTAAAAAAAATATAATAAAATGTATTTGAAATACATTTATTTTATGCTAAGTATACTACAAATACATTTACATTTTTATGTGCTAAATAAAAATACCCTGCAATTGTACTTTTGATTTACTAAACTGCTATACTTAAAGGGGCGGTTTCCCGGACAGGGTTTAAATTAAGCCAGGATAGGCCTTAATCTAGAATAGTTAATCGTGGCTTAAAAAATGGCTTTCTGAAACACAGATTAAATACAGATTACTAAAACCTGGACTATGGAGTCCAGATTTAAAATAAACAAGATTAATTTAAAACCAACTGTGCTAATCTGAATTAGCATGAGAGAGGTTGCCTGTACAACATGGAATGAACCAAGAAAAGCTTAAAATTGCATGGAACTGAGAAGCAAATCCAAGGAAAACAATGGCAGCAGAAAAAGACTGCAATCTCAAAAAAAAAAAAAACTTTACTAAACAAGAAACAGTTCTTTTAAAGCAAGCAAAATACATAAACTGTGGAGAAAAAAAGAAATGCCTGGAAATCTGTTTGTGATGAATTCTATTTAAAAAGATGAATTCTATATATATAATAATCCTTTGATTATTAATGCTTTTGTTTTGTCTTTACATAGCAACAAACTAAACATAACTATTTACACATGTGATGATCAGTGTTGGCAGTCTAGAAATGATACTGGTTTGATCCAAAGCACTATCATAGTGATTGCTTCATTATATAAAAAAGGCAATTCTTGTTAGCAGTAGTGATGTGTCGTTCTTGAACGATTCGTTCATTTTGAACGAATCTTTGATGTGACTCGGGAAGAACGAGTCGTCTCGGGGGGGTGATTCGTTCAGTTGCGCATGTATTAGTAGTTCACCTGTTTCAGTCAATGCAGTCTGAGCCGGAAAGAGAATTGATTAGTTCTTTTCGTGAGTCTTTCGGGTTTTGAGTCGTTCCTTAAACACGTGACAGACCCATACGCTAAACCAATGCAGTCTGAGCTGGAAAGAGAATTGATTAGTTCTTTTCATGAGTCTTTCGGGTTTTTGAGTCGTTCCTTAATCACGTGACAGACCCATACGCTAAACCAATGCAGTCAATACAGTCAGGATGTGACCCAAGCACATTATATTTCTAAGTAAGTAACTTTAACTCTCCAGTTTTATTTCAGTTTGGGTTACAACTGTTAAAGCTGAAGTTATCATAACCTTAATGTTTTAAACTAACATTAATAATTCAAATTCAAAATGTTATTTGCTTTTAATTTGTCATTATGTCCTTTTTGAGCAATCTTCTTATACATATATTAGATCAATTATGTCAAGTCTGCCTAGGAAAAGCAATTATTATACCAGCAAACTCAAAATTGGAGTAAAAATGAACAAACTAGGCTATAAATACTTTGTACTGTAGGCTTGGATTATTATATTATTATATAGCCTAGTGTTTATTTACAGATAGAGAGTCAAAAAGATAAATTAATCAAGATTTTATTTATAACAGGGATTTATTTATAAAATAATAATTCACCATAGATCCTCAAGAAACAGTAACAAAAATATAGTGACAGAAATGTCAGAAATAGCGTATGGGTCTGTCACGTGATTAAGGAACGTCTCAAAAACCCGAAAGACTTATGAATCGACTAATCCTCTTTCCGGCTCAGACTGCATTGGTTTATCTTATGGGTCTGTCACGTCATTAAGGAATGACTTAAACCCGAAGACTTGTCAGACAAGAGGTGAAGTGAGCTTAATCAGCTTATCATAAACTGAAGACCCAGGTAAAGAATGAATTAATCATTTCTGAATCTTATAGCATTGTAGTTTTGTATTGTTTGTAGTGTGATCAACGTTTGCATAAGTAGTAGATGTGTTGAGGAAGTAACACATAACATTTTAATTACATTTTGCTAAAATGAACGAAATGAACGAAATGACTCGAAAAAAGATTCATTCATTTTGCTGAACGAGACTCAAAAGTCAGAGTCGATAAATGATCCGAGCTTCCCATCACTAGTTAGCAGGTCCTCAACCCAAGCACAACTCAACACTTCCCCACAACGATAATCTCCAAAAAAACTAACATAACAAAAACTTTTACATAATACAACATTAAACAGTAAGATGTCTCTCCATATTCTCATCTTTCTAAAAAAATGCATAAAATAACACTATTTCAACATTTACTCTCCCAATTCAGCCCGGTGCAAAGCATGATGGGAAGTGAAAGTCTTGTTTGATTGGGTTACTTGACTGAAACATGTTATTTCAAAATGAAAACATCAGGTGAGTTCTAGTAACCATTTCAAGTCAATTTAACATGAAGCAATCACATTTGAACCAGAAACAATGGTGTTAAATCAAAATAAATTTTTTAAATAAAGTGAACAGCATCAAAAAACAAAAAAAACTAAAAAACTATATATATATATATATATATATATAATATATTTATATACACTACCGTTCAAAAGTTTGGGATCGGTACGATTTTTAATGTTTTTAAAAGAAGTTT
>RJVU01042551.1:448921-475944 GCA_003731715.1 Anabarilius grahami
ATCAGAAGAAATGGACAGCACCTGAGTTAAATATATGAGTGTCACAGCAAAGGGTCTGAATACTTAGGACCATGTGATATTTCAGTTTTTCTTTTTTAATAAATCTGCAAAAATGTCAACAATTCTGTGTTTTTCTGTCAATATGGGGTGCTGTGTGTACATTTATGAGGAAAAAAATGAACTTAAATGATTTTAGCAAATGGCTGCAATATAACAATGAGTGAAAAATGTAAGGGGGTCTGAATGCTTTCCGTACCCACTGTATATCAGTAAGTCAGTAAGTGATTTGTCAATAAATGTTAATGGATTTGAAGTATGAAATAAATGTATTTTAAATAGATTTTGATATAGGTTTTAGGGTAGGCAAGGTTTTGAAACAGTTTTGATATGAACTTCATATAAGAAAAGAGTTTAGAAGATTTTAGAAGATTTTAAATCTGTTCAGTTTTTACAAAACATAACAGTGCCCATTGCTGAACAGTCATATATAATTAATATATAACATTAGTATATAATTCAGCTGATCTGCGGTCACAATTGTGTGTACTGGCTATTTCAGTGGCTTTTATATTTTTATAAATATATGTTTGAATATTTGCATATTTCTGACAATGATGCTATTGGATGCTATAGATTCATTGTTTATTTTTATTTCAGGAATGGTTCTGCTGTCACATTACGTCATTTAGATTATATGTAATACATTTTATGATAATAATGGCCATATATTTGTTCTTTAAAAATGTATTAAGGAGTTCAGGAGAAGTTTATTTTTGAATTTATTTATTTGAAGGAAGGAAGTTCTTAGTTTTCCCCGAGTCAAAACATAGCTTCTAAACTTGCATTGACTTTAAGAGTGAACACTTCTAGGATGCCATTGAAGCAGTGATACTTCAATGTTGTTGTTGTTGTATTTTCAGCTGTTGTTGTATTTTCAGCTGTTGTGCAATTTAAGCCCCATCTGTTTGATAGAAGTTACATTCATAAGATGATTGTCCTCGTGTTGAACCCACTCTATTTCATTTAGTCTTTGAGATCTTAATGGTTCAAGCATATTGACATGCATATGAATAATTCAGGCAGCATTGCAACCTATAAATAATCAATTCTGTCTAGTTTGTCAGTCCTCACTGCATAATCCATGAGAAAACTCACCTTTTGTGTGACTTTTGTGTGATTATCTGTACACCATCAAAAGGGGGAGGTCAGTTGTAGCATTTGCAGCTGTGTGTTTCGTCACAAACCATTAAACCCACATCAGCGGGCGCATCTGCATTTATTAGGAAGCTCTCACAGGCACTCTCTTAGATTTTGCTCCATGGCCTCTTTCACAGCAGCGTAATTACTCAAGTGAAGGTATTTAAGCCATTGCAAGTGGGTAATAATCAGAGTGGATTGCCATTATAGGCTTGTTTTTGCATCAGTGGTTTACAACATTCATTAAAGCTTTGTGACTTGAGGATGAATGTATATGCATAGTTTGTTAAAGGCATAGAATATATGTTATATAGAGGAATGGAAAGCATGTTAGCATCCCAAGTCTTAAAAGCAAACTTTATTCTCCTTTAATTGACCTGAACAATCCTTTTTAAGGATTGTGTGGTTTCAATTACCACCACAATACATTTATTATCAGAGAACAGACGGGTAATGAAAATATCTCAGGGTTTTAGTTCCATGAGGTTAATCACATCCATTCTCCACAAATTCTGAAAATCAGGGGTTTCTCTGGTCACGGCCAGGTTCGTTTGACCTTTATTAACTCATATAAGCCTTAGACGCAGTGATGGCCTATCAAAGCAAATATCAGTTTTAGGAGTCCATGTCAGCTCATATTTCCTTCCACTAATCGTAACTCAGAGCAGCATTTGGAGCAAAACATTAGAGTTTAAAGGGTTAGTTCATCATTTACTCACCCTCATGGTGTTCCAAACCAATAAGACTTTTGTCCATGTTCGGAACACAAATGAAGATTTTTTTTTTTTTTTATGAAATCTGAGAGATTTCTGTCCCTCCATTGACTGTCCACGCAACTTCCACCTCAAAAAGTGAGATCGTAAAACTGATCCATATGAATTGAGCGGTTTAGTCCAAATTTTCTGAAAACACACAAATGCTTTATATGATGAACAGATTAAATTTAGGTTTAATGTTCGCCTTCTTCCCTGAACTTAAACTTTGTTACAATTACTTTTGATCACTTAAATTCGCATTATTTTTATTTCATTCTAATGAAATAAAATGAAATAATTTCTGATTCTGATTCTGAAGAGGACACAAATGCTGAATTACTACTCATACAGGCCAATTTATTTGATTAATTTAAATTGGGCAACAAAGTGCTGTTTTTTTGTAGTCAAAACAATCATACTAAAAATATGTTTTTGTTTAAAGTTGCTGTGCGTTCACTCAGTGGCTGATATTAGACACTTGTTGCACACTGCAGTAAGCTAGATCGATACTAGAATATCATATTAAGAAAAGCTGGATGACATGTGTTGCTAAAAATATATTGTATGATGGAGAAAATTCTGTATTACTGTTATTACAAATTGCAATAACTTTCTGATTATGCTGTGTTAGCCACTTGACAGAATAGTGTTGTCTCTGAGGTGTGGTACAAACATGTTACTCGCGGTAAATCAAGAAAACAAGAGATTCAAACAATAAGACTAACTGTTGAGCTATATAACAATGATTAGTCTTCTGTCGATAAAGGTATCCAAACAGTTGCTCACCTGTCTAATAAAACACATAATATATTAAAGCGTCTTTGGTGTTTTCATGGTTTCTAATGAAGTAAAACCGGAAATCGAGGGTAACGCGGATATGACATCATTGACTTGCGACGCAATGACACAGGCTTAAAATTGCTGATTTCTCTGGATTTAAAAATTGTTGGAAGTACACAAGGCAGCAAAATATATAACATTGTTCTAGTGGTTCTTGGATATTTTAATCCCAAATATTGGACGCAACCCATATCAATATTGTGTGCCTAATAATGCACCTGAAATGTGTTTCCGCTGCCCCTTTGTACTGAGGAGATCGCTTTATTTCCAGTTAGTCGGAACTACTGTGAAAAGCAAGCAGAACCAGCAAATCCTAAAAATGTCAAACAATCACAAGGGATAAAGTCAGGGCAGTCTTCCCTCCTTTTCACTTTGTCCACACAATCACACATACACAGGTTTTTCTCCAGGGTATTAATGCCATATCTTCTTATTAATTTCTCCCCAGCTCCACCATTCTTTTATAAACAAACAATTCCTCGAATTCCATGCTAATGTCAGAACATCGCAATGTCCCCTACAACATGCGACCCATGTGGAAAGTCTTTTCGGAGGGGGGCTGTAGCCTTCCCTTATAAGGATACATTGGATATAACCTCTTGCCTAAACTTACAGCTCATGCTTGATTCTAGCTTGGGTTCCCGAGGTGTTTTATGTCTCTATATCAGTATTTCAGACACAGTCGTGATTGTGCTATGTCAAGAATAACATGTCCAAATATAGAGGCAAGGCGTTTTTTTCTCAGACTTTTGATGCTAAAAAAATCACTGACTAATAAGCAAAACAAATATTTTTCCACAGGGACCACAAATGCCACTTCTATCTTATATGAGATGCTCATGAGAAATCTTAAAGTGATAATCCACCCAGAAATTTGTTTGCTCACTCTCATGTCGTTCCAAACCTGTATGAATTTCTTTCTTCTGTGGAACATAAGAAGAAGATATATTGAAAGATGTTGATAAACTAACAGTTTCCCTTTGACTTCAATTGTATGGATGATAAACTACAATTGAAGTCAATGGGAACCAAAACTGTTTGGTTGCTAACATTCTTCATACCATGTTGCTTTTGTGTTCCGCAGAATAAAGAAATGCATACCATTTTGGAATGACAATATGGCGAGTAAATGATGACATAATTTTAATTTTTGGGTGAACTATCCCTTTAAGGAGAATTAACTAAGCTAGAAACCTAAGAAATCCATGAGCATTTTGGACAAAGGCCACAATTTGTCTCTTCTCAGTAGATACTGGGGCCCTTCGATAAAACAGGAAACTATAATTCAAGCTTTAATGGAGTTACCAACATCAGTATTATCTCAAACACTTCTTCCATATATGACTGCATGTGTATATCCTGGGAGCCCTCTGTCCTTTTGTGTAATGTATTACACTATTAATGAAGCTTATTTTACATTATATGTAAACAGTGCATGCTTTATCGTATCTGCGTGGCTTGATATACTGGCACCATATTATTTATTTGGTATTTTAGTAGTTTTAAATGTGAATGTGATCTATTGTGATCTGTTGATCTGGTTGTGTTCATACGAAAGTATTTTGATCTGTCATCATATGGAAGGTTTAAGAGTGCTGTTGTTTTTGATTCTCAGTCTGTAAGCGGAAGCACTAAAAATAATACGCAGTGAGAAAATGAAGCCCTCTCACTCACAAATATTAAACACACACATGCATCTGTAAGCATACACAGTGTTGCCCTCACATCCCTCCTCCCCTGACCTCCAGTGTGACCCCTCTGCTTCCTGCAGTATTTTTGGGAGGCTGAGGAGAGCGTGAGAAGATATTGTGCGGGACGTTCTGACCAGGAACAACTTCAGTTCTCATTACGCATGACTCATTCTTATACGTGCATGTTATGTCATTATCCTGGTTGTTCTGGAAATATACTTAATATAACTTTGAGGTTATGGTGTCGATTTATTTGTATATATGGATATGAAATGGTGTACAGTGGGGTCAAAAGTCCACTCAAGACCACTGGTATAAATGCTTATACACTACCATTCAAAAGTTTTGCTCACCAAGGCTGCATTTATTTCATTAAAAATACAGTAAAAGACAAACAGAAATATTGTGAAATAATATTGCAATTTAAAACAACTGATTTGTGATGGTAAAGCTGAATTTTCAGCATCATTGCGCCAGTCTTCAGAGTCACATGATCCTTCAGAAATCATTCTAATATGCTGATGTGATGCTTAAGAAACATTTCATATTATTATGAATGCTGAAAACAGTCGCGCTGCTCAATATTTTCTTAGACACAAGGAATTTAAAATATAATTGTTTTTTAACAATGTGTTTTTTAACCTTATAATTCCTGTCACATTTAATATGTCCTTGCTGAATGAATGTATTAATCTTACTGAACCCAAACTTTTCAGTGGTATTTTAGCCCAGTGTTGGGTAAGTTACTCTAAAAAAGTAATGAATGACTAGCTACTAATCACATCTTCAACAGTGTAATTGGATTACTGTACTAATTACTCTCTAAAAAGTATTGCTTTACTTATTATTCTAAATCCCATATCAACATCGACCAGTTGAACAATGCAAGGATAGACGTAAAAAAATTTTTAGGGAAAATTTTGAAAATTAATTTTATTTTTGAATATATATTAAATTATGATTTCAATAAGATTCTGAATTGATTTTTAATGTGGTCTCAATGCTTGAAGTGGGGTACAACAATTTATATGTTAAATGATCAATGTTCTCAAACTTTCAAACTTTTCTGAGAAAATGTTGGTAAGGAACACACTGAGACCTTTATTTTTTTTAATTGAATTCAAAGACAAATTCAGTTAAAAGTGAATATTTTCATCATTCTCTGTTTCATTAAGTTTAACTTCACAGTGGTGTGATTTCTTCTCAGTTTAGTGTCATCTTCCTCAGGAATGATTAAATTTGATCTCTAGAGCTCATTACTCTGTCACTGTACGATTCTTATTTGCTTTTATGATTCATCAGTGCTTAATTTTTGCTCTTGCTCATATTTGAAAAACTTTATAACCAAAGTATTAAAAGTTGACATGCAACTTGCACTGTTTGCACCACAAACATAAAAATACCTCAAGTTGTGTGACTAGAATCCTATTGGTTTACATTTAATGAGGGACCCGAACCAAATTCAGAGACCAGAATTTCACACAAATTTCAGAATTTTGATCTCTTTTGCCAGTAAGCAGTCACCTACAGTACTAATGCCATTGCAACAACATTTAGCAACTTATTATCAACTACTCAGAACACCTTAGTAACTTCATAACAAGCACCCAAAACACCATAGTACTGTAGTGGTGAATTTTGCACATGCAGGCAAGCGCTGTTTCACATATTTTTTAAATTATTCGAAGTTGTAAATGTTTATATATATATATATATTTTTTTTTTATTCACACTAAGATATTCCCACCCCCTGCCAGCTTATTTTGATCCACAGAAGTTTGAATTTCTGTCCAGCCTTTTCTGAATTCTCACATTAGTTTGAACTTTAGATAAAATGTGTTAATGAGATTCTTTTGGATGAGGGTTTGAGCGCACAAGGACCATTTTTATTCTTACCACTTACTTTCCCTTGTTATTTTTGGCTAACAGTTTCCATATGTACGTGTTTGAAAATATAGTAACGCTCTGCAAACAGTCAGACCTTAAACAGGAAGTCCCCCAGAGTGACCCTTATCATGTAGGCAACATGGCTCCAACCAATATGGCCTGTCTCCACAAACGTATCGTGCAGTGTGGGAACTCTCCCACACAAAAGAGCGGAGAAATCATGATGGTGGTGCTGGCTTTCCAGATTGTAAGCATTACTGAGAAGAGAATGGCTAGAGGGGATGAGAGGAACCAGTCAACCAGCCTCCTCATGGGGACTGCATGGTAAACAGTCCCAAATCTGGACACCAAAATCAAGGCTGGCTTTTCTCCCAGAACCCCTGTAGTGCAGCCCACTCATAAGTTACCCCACCAGAACAAAGTCACCAGACATTATGATAAAGAATATTTAGTTAAGGGACCACTGCTCTTGCCTTTTTTGGGAAATAATTGTGTTTATATATATACAGTGGCAAGAAAAAGTATGTGAACCACTTGTAGAATCTGTGAAAATGTGAATAATTTTAATAAAATAAGAGAGATCATACAAAATGCATGTTATTTTTATTTAGTACTGTCCTGAGTAAGATATTTTGCATAAAAGATGTTTGCATTTAGTTCACAAGACAAAACAATAGCTGAATTTATTAAAATGGCCCCATTCAAAAGTATGTGGACCATTGGTTCTCAAAACTTTGTGTGGTTACCTGGATGATCTACGACTGTTTTTTTTTGTTTTGTGATGGTTGTTCTTGAGTCCCTTGTTTGTTCTGAGCAGTTAAACTCAGCTCTGTTCTTCAGAAAAATCCTCCAGGTATTGCAGATTCTTCCGTTTTCAAGCATTTTTTGCATATTTGAACCCTTTCCAGCAGTGACTGAATGATTTTGAGATCCGTCTTTTCACCCTGAGGACAATTGAGGGACTCAAACTCAACTATTAAAAAAGGTTCAAACATTCACTGATGCTCCAGAAGGAAACACAATGCATTAAGAGCCGGGGGGTGAAAACTTTTGAATTCAAATATCAAGGTAAATTGTACTTAATTTGTCTTCCGGGAAACATGCAAGTATCTTCTGTTGCTTCCGGAGGGCAGTACTAAATGAAAAACAATGATATTTAAACAAAATAAGAAAAATTGTGAAGACATCATCCTGTTCAAAAGTTTTCACCCCCAAGTCTTAAAGGATTAGTTCACTTTTAAATACACTTTTCCTGATAAATTTACTCACCACCATGTCATCCAAGATGTTCATGTCTTTCTTTCGTCAGTCGAAAAGAAATGAAGGTTTTTGAGGAAAACATTCCAGGATTATTCTCCTTATAGTGGACTTCAATGGCTACCAACAGATTGAAGGTCCAAACTGCAGTTTCAGTGCAGCTTCAAGGGCTTTAAACGATACCAGATGAGTAATAAGGGTCTTATCTAGCGAATCCATCTGTCATTTTCGAAAAAAATACAACCGTTTATGATTTATAAACAAAATATCGCCTTGAACGTACTTTCCGCTTCCGCATTCTTCATAACGCCTTTCATTTCCTCAAAAACCTTCATTTCTTTTCGACTGACGAAAGAAAGACATGAACATCTTGGATGACATGGGGGTGAGTAAATTTATCAGGAAAAGTGTATTTAAAAGTGAACTAATCCTTTAATGCATCGTGTTTCCTCTTCTTTTGTTTGTTTTTTTGTGGTTCTTGTTAAGACAAGCATCAGTATTGCAAATCATAGGGTTAAGGATTTTTACCAAACCCTAAGTCAAGTCAAGTCACCTTTTATTTATATAGCGCTTTTTACCATGCAGATTGTGTCAAAGCAGCTTTACATTGATAACTGGTACATAATTTTGGCTGCACAGCAGCTCTTAAAGAATAGTGTCAATGCAGGCAGATTAGAAGCACTGTTGATTAAATGTCAAAAATACCGTTGAATATCAAATGTCAAGTCAAATGTCAAGTGTCCCCAACTAAGCAAGCCAAAGGCAACAGCGGCAAGGAACCCAAACTCCATCAGGTGACATCAGGTGGCAAACAGGTGGCAAACAAGTGGTAAAATGGAGAAAAAAACCTTGGGAGAAACCAGGCTTAGTCAGGGGGCCAGTTCTCCTCTGGCGAACAGTGCTTTGTTACGAATCAGGTTGCTATCATAAGTCTGATAGGATCGCAACAATCAAAGTGTTTATTTCAGTTCCATCCAGTTGAGGATCGTATTCATCACGCCGGTATGGACGGTTTGTTGAGGAACTGTGCTACTGGCTGTCGTGTCGATGAGGCCTTCACAATGGATGATCTAGTTGACTCGATCTCTGCTGATACTTCAGGGCTGCGTTGTGGTCATGTCCAGTTGAGGATCGTATTCATCACGCCGGTATGGACGGTTTGTTGAGGAACTGTGCTACTGGCTGTCGTGTCGATGAGGCCTTCACAATGGATGATCTAGTTGACTCGATCTCTGCTGATACTTCAGGGCTGCGTTGTGGTCATGTCCAGTTGAGGATCGTATTCATCACGCCGGTATGGACGGTTTGTTGAGGAACTGTGCTACTGGCTGTCGTGTCGATGAGGCCTTCACAATGGATGATCTAGTTGACTCGATCTCTGCTGATACTTCAGGGCTGCGTTGTGGTCATGTCCAGTTGAGGATCGTATTCATCACGCCGGTATGGACGGTTTGTTGAGGAACTGTGCTACTGGCTGTCGTGTCGATGAGGCCTTCACAATGGATGATCTAGTTGACTCGATCTCTGCTGATACTTCAGGGCTGCGTTGTGGTCATGTCCAGTTGAGGATCGTATTCATCACGCCGGTATGGACGGTTTGTTGAGGAACTGTGCTACTGGCTGTCGTGTCGATGAGGCCTTCACAATGGATGATCTAGTCGACTCGATCTCTGCTGATACTTCAGGGCTGCGTTGTGGTCGTGTCATGGCTCCGGTCCTTGGTCTCAGCTGGATACGGCCCGGATCCGGTTGACTACGGTAAACCTCGGGATAAACAGAAAGACTAATATTAGCGTAGATGCCATTCTTTTTCTGATGTAACGAGTACATCTGGTGTTATAGAAAGTGTTCCCGGTTCCGGCTGACCTATTTTATGCAGCCTAATAATCCTTTAACGGATTTGAAAATATAAATTGATAATGTGTTATGTGTATGCCAGGTTAAAGAGATACGTTTTTAGTCTAGATTTAAACTGACAGAGTGTGTCTGCATCCCGAACAATGCTAGGAAGATTGTTCCAGAGTTTAGGTGCCAAATAGGAGAAGGATCTACCGCCTGCGGTTGATTTTGATATTCTAGGTATTATCAGCTGGCCTGAATTCTGAGATCGCAATAAACGTGAAGGACTATAATGCATTAAGAGCTCGCTTAGGTACTGGGGAGCTAAACCATTTAGTGCTTTGTAAGTAATTAGCAAGATTTTAAAATCTATACGATGTTTAACAGGAAGCCAATGCAGTGATGACAGAACTGGGCTAATATGGTCATACTTCCTAGTTCTAGTAAGAACTCTAGTTGCTGCATTTTGTACGAGCTGTAGTTTATTTATCTAAGTAGGCCTAAAGTATAAAAAAAAACACAGACAAGGCTTAAAGGTTTAGCTCACCCAAAAATGAAAATTCTATTATGTCGTTCCACTCCCGTAAGACCTTCGTTCATCTTCAGAGCACAAATTAAGATATTTTTGATAAAATCCGAGAGCTCTCTGACCCTCTCTGACAGCAATTTAATTACCACTTTCAAGGCCCAGAAATAGTAAAGACATTGTTAAAATAGTCCATGTGACTACAGTGGTTAAACCTTAATTTTATGAAGCGACGAGAATACTTTTTGTGTGCAAAAAACAAACAAAAATAACGACTTTATTCAACAATTTCATCTCTTCCCTGTCAGTCTCCTATGCTGTTTGCATTGTAGACACAGTGCAGTGCTTCCCTGTTCTACGTCAGAACGCCGGCTCGGTTGACCGATGCTGTTCATGTGAGCAGCACGACGCATGCGTATGATGACGCACGAGTTTTAGTGGGAAATTGCTTATACGTACATCATTCGCTATTCCGTGTCTCGTCATATCTGTAAATAGAGAAAAGTTTCTTTGGCTGCTTCCGAAATTGCATACTCTCTTGAGTAGGAACTTGTTTTGAATAAGTAATTACTTTGCAACCGCTAAAAATGTATGTTCTATATAGTATGAATGTAATCCGGACATACTACATTTGCAATGCTGTCATTATCATGTGACCTACCAGTTTCAGTTGAGTCACTTCACTGTGATTCACAAATCCTCTCCCGTGGCCTCATGGTATAGTAAAGTGTCAATCGTATGTACACTTCAGAATCTTAGTAGGTCATCCAGGTACTTTTTGCCTACTCTTTTATGAGTACTGTGAATTCAGACATGGGCCTACTTATTTTTTTACTTATGTTTTTCACCTACTATAATGGAGGGAAGTATGTGATTTTGGATGCAGCCTTTGACTGGTGTGGGAGTGGCATAGGTTAGTTGTCAAAGCAAGAGAGAAAGGTTCACATGGAGCAGCTAAATCTCCAACCTCAGGGGAGAAAACCTACCGTTTAATAATAATAATAAAAATAATAAAAAATCCAAACAGAGGAGAGTCTGTTGGTAAATAGAGAAAGCGACAGAGCTTGTAATAAAATGAGAATCAACATTGGCTTGGCTTTTCAGAGATTCTGAGAACTGAGTGATTTAAAATGTAAAAGCAACATGGTTATGGTGTTTTTATTACTCAACAGGTGAGTAAGGTATTTCATTGAACGGATAAATTGCCATATGTAGCTCTCTAGCAGAGTTCATTGTAAAGCATTATTGGAACATTATGGAATTATATGGAATTTATTTTCAAGGACGTACTGTGTCTATTAAAGGTAGGGTAGGCAATTTTATAAACACTTGTTATACTGGTTGAAAAACTCTTCACATCCTGATAGCAATCAATGATAGAAGGGGTGTAAATATTAAAACGTACATGTATATTCCTCTGTGGAAGTCTCAGGACCAAAAAATGTTCGTCCAATCATTGCATTCGGACCGGACCGATTGGACGAAATTTTTTTGGTGTCCTACTGCCTGTCAACATATGTATTTCCATGCGCGTGCACCCTGTTCATGCAGACATCACACGTCACCAGAGCTTTCCATAAGGCGATGCAGTGTTGTAGACAGTCACCGTGTGCCACAAACAAACAGCAGCCGCTTTTACAGTTCCTCCTGAACCAAAACAACGAGCTTATGCTGCGTTCACACCATGTCGTAACTGTAATTACGAGATTACAGTTTTCAGATGGTACAACTAGAGCTCTGTAAGTTATTTACATTCATTATTATTGTAATGTTATGTGCTTTGAGACATGAGGGCATTTAACGGTGTCTCTCGTCTCGTGACGAGACGCTGCTGTGTGCATTGCGTTAATGTGTTTTGAAGGAGGCGTGGTTTTGGAGACGCTCTGAAGGGAGGGTGGGATCTTATGCTTTCAAAGCTTGCTGTTGCTAGCCTGTCTGAAATTGCCTACCCTATACCTTTAATGGGTATAGCTACAGTGACGTCTTCAGCTAGTCAGTTTGAGATCCTCTCCATCTAAACTGGTTATATCTCTTAAGCCTAGTAGTGAATGTTTTACGAGCAGAAGAATAACATCCGCAGATTCCATACAGTCATGCACAGCCGAACCACAACCAAATGCAGTTTTTTTTTTTTTTTTTTAAGAGGGCCTAAAGTTACAGTGTATCTTTATTTTTTATATTTCAGAATATAAATATTTTGAAATATTAAAAACAAATTATGCCTCAGCAACTAAACGAACCAGTTTAAGCTGAAGTACTAAAATTGCTAAAGCTGAAAAAAATATCAATTATGAGCTAAAAATAAACATTTAAAAAAAATAATAATGAAAATTACTAAAGCACATAACAAAGCTGCTAAAACTTAAACTAAAACTTAAATGAGCTAATTAAAAATATAAAAAAAATACTATATTAGTATATTTAATACTGAAACGTATCTGGTTTTTATGCTAATGTAGAATTTGGATAATAGTATTATTAGATATAATATTACTCACTGTGAAGTATGATTACTTTTATTAATAACTAAGTTATATGTGATAGAATTACAATTACAATTCCTAAAAGTAAAGCCAACGTCTTTTCACACGTGTGTGAAAATTATATGACCGCATACAACTTCAAAGACTATCCCACAACATCTCCCCTGAGTGTAAGTAGTGTAATGGATTGGTGGTGGTTGGAGGGATAAAGGCTCAGCGGTGGGAGGAAATTGTTGAACTGCACTGTCATCACTGCAATTTGTGGTTCTGCCACACACTCTCATGTTAGATGTGGTATTTCCAAGTCATTCAGTGTAGCCAAAAACACCACAAGATCACAGGCCATTACCGCTGCTGCCATTGCTTTAATGATGGCTTTAATGATAGAAGATGAATGCCATTTTCATTTCATTAAGTTAATTTCATAAAAATGGACACATACTTGGCATGGTCACATTTTTCAAATTTGAAGTAAAATGAGAGGTATATTTCAGCTTTCAGGATATGAATATTTGATGCATGGAAATATTGGTAAATTTCAGTGTTTGTATGTGTATAATATGATATAGTGGCGTCCAACCATAAATCTTTTGTTCAAGGCCATGAGATTGTAATGACAGCACTGACTATTATAAAAGTGTATATACTGTATAGTGATACTGCATGTAATGGGCATTGCTGGAGAAAAGTAAAAGAAAAAATATTTTTTAGCATAATTTTTAAAAATCAAACTGTTTTTTGCCGTGGTCGTTCATGGTGAATTCTTGTATTGGATTTGATGTGATCTTTCTTATCAGAAGCAGAACAGGTTATTATATTTATTATATGCTGATGATTTATATTATATTGTGTTGTACTGTATTATTTTATTTTATTTTATTATTTATTTTACATGCAAATGCTGAATTTCCGACTAAGCAGAACACATCAGCATCCACTTGCCTGGCTTTCAGCAAGTTCTGCTGGATGAATGTTATGAACCCCAAATGATTTTCATGAGCCATGCTGATAAGGTATTTAATGCCTTTTTAGATTGTTTCTATGCCCCTGTCTCTTATAACAGATACATTCAAGAGCAACAGCGATTTCATGGCAATTGAACATTGCACAGTCTCATAGTGTGCATAAAGAGCAGTGTGCTGCCCGGATACAGTGCAAATTACCACTGATAACTGTAGTCTGCTAGGAAAATGAAACATAATTGCAGATGCATAATGCATCACCGAAGCTCAATTTGAGTAGCACAGTAGGACTGAATCCCAGTAGAAGTAATTGTTGTTCTTTGAAAAAATTCTCATCGTAACCTAATCATCAGTATTTTGTATTCACCCATCCATCCATCTATCCTTTTCATTCTGTACCATCACTACTTTCACCACTAGTGCAAACAGGCACTTATTGGTTAAGTACGGTTACAAAAACAAGGACTTTTGATGTCAATCAAAATGTGCTTGAATTGAGTGCAGGTTGCAATGATCCTGAAATTCAAACCCTGTTGATGTTGATGCTGGACATCATTACAGGCCTCATGTTTTTAGTTCATTTTAGGAAAGAACAGTTGGTCATTACAGGAACACACATAGGCATCAATACATGTGGACTACAGACTGATTTATGTTATGTATTTGATTCAGCTCCAAGTAGTACACAACAAAAGTCTAAAAAAATCTATCTATCTATCTATAGAATATAATGACAAAAAAAGTTGCTTTCTTACTTGAAAACTAACTTTAATATACCAACATACGCCATTAAAAGGAGTGTTATTCAACCAAAAAAGTTAATGTAAGTATAAGGGAATGTACAGCACACATCTGAACCAAATTTTACAGTTGTCTTTTATGAGCAAATAACTGTTCAGCCCCCCTCCTTAATTTTTTATTTAGGTTTTAGGCTTTATTTATATAGTGCTGGACAGAGGACAGGAAATGGACTGAGCTGGGTTAGATATATGATTACATTTTAAATGTTTATATTCGTAATGATATCATTTTAATCATGATGTTTATCATATGTTTTTTGTTTGTTTGTTATTTAATGGATGGTCTGGAGCAGTTTGTGATGGAAAAACAGGCAACATGTGTTGCTGGTTGAGAGAAGTCCTAAGTATGCTATGTAGACAAAGCATGGCTACTCTGAAGAAGATCAAATGTAAAATTATTTGGAATTGTTTATCATTTTTTGGTCGGCACACAATTCGCATATTCCATTTGTGTACTATCCACAGTACACACTGACTAGTAATCTACAGATGACTGTGTTCAGTTATCTCTGCATTCTCTCATCTGGCTAAAGTGTCTTGTTTGCTTTCCCCACTGGCTTCCTCTGCGTCATGAATTGACCCCCTCTAGCCAGTGAGCACACGATTTGATCTAATTAATTGTACCTCAGCTCATCGCCTGTTATGTTGCACGTTGGTATCTGTGGAACCAATGACATTGTGAGTGTCCGTTAACAGAGACCGGCGGATGAGTCATAGCTCAGACCCTCAAGAGCTCCACCCAGACTCCTCACGGACCTGGCGACACGCATACATGTGTCCTCATTAGAATCTCAATCCTACTGAAGATCTTGTTACTCAATGCTGCAAGCATCTCGCCTGCTGTGCTGTTGCCTCGACTTAATGCTGAAATCTGTGAGATTTCTTGCACTGTTTTATTTATTTTTCTTCTTGGACTTGTTCACATACTTACATCTCTGAAACATAGTGTGATTTCACCACAATCAAAATGTTCACTGGATATCTGGCAACGTGCTCCTCAGTTCATAAATATTTAAATGCCCCAAACTGTCCATATAGCAAACTAAAATTTTGTCCATGAAATTTCCACATTATAAAAAATTATTGGAGCAAGTCATACAGTACAGCCAATCACATCATCATCTCTTTACTGCCCAGGTTTGTTTTTTTTTTGGTCTGGTTTCATTGTCAGTAAATTTAAAATGTTGTTGTATGGGGTCCTTGATTATGATTCTTTTTGAACTAAGGCCCCGTCCACACGGAGACGCGTTTTTGTGAAAACGCACAAATTTTGTATCGGATAGGCGTTTTGTCCACACGGATCCGGCGTTTTCGAAAGGTGAAACCGCTATTTTTTTAAACCGGGTCCCAGAGTGGATAAATCTGAAAACGCCGTCTTTGCATTTTCGTGTGGACAGCCTATCCGTATGTTTTCTGAAACGATGATGTCATCACCCCACGTGTCAAACTAGTCAGACAGCGATAACAGCACAAAACAGCAACAACAACAGCAATAGCAGACTCTAGATGCTTGTGTTCATGCTGCAGAAGCTACTGAGCCAAAATAAAGCATTATATCTAAGCTTTACTAAAGTTTGTATACAGCGCGCAAGGTTTATGCGCATGCTCCAAGTCTTGTTCGCTGCTTTAAGTGCATCTCCGTGGCAGAATTACAGCGCCACATAATGGTCTGGCATGTATACTACATCATTTTGAGTCGTTTCAGTGGTTTCGTGTGGACGCAGATATTTTTTGAGACGAGGAAAAAAAAAAACGGTTTAGGGTAAGCTCCGGCTTCGTGTGGACGTAGCCATAGATAGTGTGTAATGTTGCTGTTTGAACATAAACAACTTCTGCAAAGTAACGACGTTCAAAGTTCAATGCAAAGGGAGATATTTTCTTTTACAGAAATCGCTTTTTAAGGACAACAAACAGCTGGTAGGGACTATAATGAGCTTCTTCCCAGGTTGGTGACATCACTAACCCTAAATTTTACATAAACCCTGCCCCTGTGAACATGCAACAAAGGGGGTGAGGCCATGTTGGGCTGCTTTAGAGAAGAGTTGTTGTAGAGTGTTGTTGCCATGCCGTCATTTTACGCCCGACTGCTTCACAATCAAGGGTCAATTCAACACTGAACACCGTTACTGACAAAAGTCATTTTGGCTGCGTGAGATTCTCCAGCTTTATTGTTGTTGAGCAACCGAATTGCGAGCTGTTAAAGCTCTGCCCTCTTCTGGAAAGGGGGCCGGGAGCAGCAGCTAATTTGCATTTAAAGGGACACACACAAAAACGGCGTGTTTTTGTTCACACCCAAACGGGCAAATTTGACAAGCTATAATAAATGATTTGTGGGGTATTTTGAGCTGAAACTTCACAGACACATTCTGGTGACACCAGCGACTTATATTACATCTTGTGAAAAGGGGCATAATAGATCCCCTTTAATATAGGCTAAGAAATGTTAACAAATGTAGCACTAGCAGTATAATTTATCTCCACACTATAACAGCATTCAGGTTCTTTCTGTGTTTATCAAGGAGTCATTTTCACCTTATAACATTGAGAGGTTGGTGTTTTTTTTTTAAACCCTAGTGGTGCAAAACCCTGAAAAAGAAATGAGAATACAACACTGGCTCATTCTCTTCGCAATAAGCAGTGTCCCGCTGGCAACCAAACAAACTAACAAGCCAGCCTGGTGTTTTCCTGCACATTGCATGAATTTAAAGCTAAAAAAAGAGCTTGAATGTCTGTAAACACTTCCTGCAGTGTGGAATAGAGAACGAGTAACTCGATTTGTATCTAGAGGGTGATCGGCGTGCGTGTTTCTCTCTCTCTCTCCGTATGTAGCAGACCTCCCATGTAGCCTTGAGTTTTTGGCTGTGGTTCAGCATTGTACTCAGTTTAGTAATGCTAAACTGAGTCTTTTGCTGCTTCCTCGGTGTGCTTAGTTTAGATGAGCTAATGCATTTGTTTGATTAATTTCACATTGAAATGTAGAATTGCTTAATCTGTTTGTTTTTGCACTATATCAGTGGCCTTCTAACTGTGGTCTGCAGACCACTGGTGGTCTGTGAAGAATTCCAAGTGGTCAGTTAAATGTAGATCACGCCTCTTCATGGGAGACCAGCATCTTGGATGCACACTGGAGCTGCGGTGAGTAAGTGAGGCAAGGCAGCCCGACCTCCTCATGTCCTGGAAGAGATTTAGTTTAGTTAGACAACTCTTATTTTGTTGGGTTTACTCAATTCCGGCATGTTTCCACAACACTAGGTGTATTTGAGTAAAATTTACAGTTAAGTTAGTCTCGCGTAGCAATACCTTTAGACCAGGGGTAGGCAAGTTCGGTCCTAGAAAGCCGCTGTCCTGCAGAGTTTAGCTCCAACCCTGAAAAAAAACCTTCAGCTGCCTATAGCCTTAGTAATCCTGAAGAGCTTGATTAGCTTGTTCAGGTGTGTTTGATTAAGGTTGGAGCTAAACTCAGCAGGACAGCGGCTCTCTAGGACCGAACTTGCCTACCCCTACTTTAGACTGAGGGCAGAAGGTCTGGACTGTATCGCAGCTGCCAAGGACCGCCAAAGAGGATGTTTGACTGACATGTAACACAACCAATCCCAGTTCGTTTTGTTCCGTGTCATGTTTAGGGGCATGAAAATTTAAAGATGTCCCTACAATAACAGACTGGCGTGCATCTAATAAGTTATTAATTCAAGAACGTTGTGCAAGTGTACTGCAACAATGGCGCCGCGAATTTCACATACTTTTGAAAATCCTGCGTTTAGTTGATCCTGGTAAGCGCTCATTGTCACAGTTGTAAACATAATGGTTTTCTTCTTCCACAAGGGGGTTTGGCGTCACGATTTGTTTCCAGACGGACCATTAAAGAACATGACACACATGTCTCCCGGACATCCTGTAGAATTCAACCAACCAGATGACAACTTCAAAAATCCTGAAGTGTTTCCAGTTAAGTGTGCCAAATGCATCAGATGTTCAGCCAGCAGTCCGTGGGTGTGATGTCTGAGGCTGAGACTACAGTTTAGTTTGATGAAAATCCATTTCCAATGTGTGTAAACACTGCCCACATTTGAATCAAGTTCAGATAAAGAAATGTTTTTTGAGTGTAGGATTCAGGCAGACATTACCTGAGAGGTGAAGATCATGAAGCTCTCAGATCACTGCTTCAAGGGTTTGATTACTAAAATTGCCTCAGGTATCAGTCATGCTGTATGCATTGCAGGATTTCACAGTGGAGTTTTTGTGAGCAATTCTGTACTGAAAGCATGCATGTAATTTATCTGGATATTGTTTATTGTGTTATATTGAAGTCTATAGAAAGCATTACAAAGTAAATCTATATTAAAGAGACATGAAAAAATGTTATGTTATTAGCTGTGTTGGGAAATAAATATGCAACGCAACACTTTTTAACTTAATCACATTTCTCAGCTGTTTTCAAAATAGTTTAGCTGTTCTAGCCTTTAACTAGATACTTTTACAATAAGTAGCGGTTTAGCATGGCAAAAATGATACATTTATTGTTTTAATATTTGCAATAATAACTCTAGAATGTAGAGTTAGCCTACGCGTGCTACACACAGCCTTCACCGTAGCTATGGCGTACACTCAACACAAGTATAAATAAGCCTTAATTTGCCTAATCTTCACGGTACTTTAGACCGCGATGAAAATGCAGACAGCAACAAGTCTTGGGGGAAAAAAAAGTTCCTGGAACAAATAGTTCCGAGTAATTTCGGTGAAAACGTGGCTTATGTGTGTACATGTACCTATATTTTGGGAACAAGTGAGCTAAATCTGATGTCCTCATTTGTAAAAATGGTATAAAATGTAAATATATACAAAAGCAAAACAGTTTTCTGTTAGTGTTAGATTGTGGGCTAGTATTAGGTTATAGTATTCATAACTAGATAAAAAGTAATAGAAGTCTAATGTCCCCATTTAGATATGGCTAAGTAAACTTTTTTTAAACTGTGAGACTGGCCATTTCTAAACCATATTTCCAGGAAATTTGAGAAAGCTTTTAAGGCCCATTCATACCAAGGACAATAAAGATATATTTTGAAATATAGCAGAGTCCACACCATAACTGTAATGATAGTTATTGAGAGACCAGCATATGCATGTTATTTTTGTTCATAAACAATGCAAGCCAGGCCAAGAATAAAATTCCTCATCTATCGAGTGGAAACTCATCATTCATACTTTTTTATGTAAATCAAACTCTTTGCATTACATCTATCTTTAACCTCATATTGTAGCTTGAATAACGTTCTTCTATTTATCCTTCGGCTTTTAATCATGTTATTGGTATGTCACCACCGTCTGTGTGTGACGTGGGTCTTTTCAGGCACCCCTCTCTCTCTCTCATTTGTTCATGATCTTTTATTCGCAAGATCTGAGACCGCTGGATAAGAGGTTTTGTTTTATCTGAATCATCTGATGTTTTTGGACGGTGCGCATGTTTGCCTGGCAGTGCGACAAATTGTGAGGACACAGTTGTTGACAAGAAATGATACAACACACGGGTTTCCATTGTCTGTGTCGATGCCTTGATCACTTATCTTTGTATTCCACAATGTAATGAATATCTGACATCAACACTTCATTTGAAGGGAGACTGATTGTGATGTATGTGAACTGCAAACACAATATATCATGTGGGTTGGAATGCATCTTGAATAGTAATGGATCAATGTATTTTTAACCTGCAAGGTGCAGTGAAAAATGTTTTACCCTTAAAAGAAGTTTTACATGAATACTACTTTCGACAACATTGGGTACATGAACACACATGAACAACAGAAGAAATGTGGAAATAGTTTGTTTAGCTTGTCTTTGTACTTCATCTACCCCTGAAGGGTGCATATTACAACCTTAAAGTGCTGGAGTGCTAATAAAATACAAAGGTGTAGCATTAAACTTGCGATGTAACGGATGTAGCATAGCGTAGATCTTTTCTTCCATACTGCAACATAAATCTGAGTGAAACAGATTATCTATCTGTCTGTCTGTCAGTTGTTCTAAACAACAGACTATCTATCTGTCTATCAACAGGGATAGGGAAGCAGTTTAGGAAAATATAGGAAATATAGCACAGTTGTGACTTGAAAGTACTTGCGAGCTGAATATCAGCTGGACTGCATCATTCTAGAAGAGCTGCAGAGGTTTTATTGCATATTCTAGGAGACCAGCCAGGAATAAGTTGCAGAACCAGAATCTGAGTAGCTTCCCTGGCAAGAAAAGGTCTGACTTGTTGTTTTACAATGCATGTCGAAACCCGTGGTGTGCAAGTAGTGACCAAGGTTTTTGACTTGCTGTGTACCTGTAGATAAGATGGTTGAAATGTCTTTTAAAATGACAAGTCCTGGTTTTGACAAGTTTAGATTCAGATCATGGTCATTCATCCAGGTAAGATGTAATTGTATTGGCTGTAGTGTCATTTCACTTAGGGTGAAGAAGCTGATTTGCTAGTTTTCAGTGTCAGGCGGTGCTTAAAGATCTAACAGAATCAGGATTCAGAAGAGATGACAGGATGCTTGTTCTGGCTTTGTTCAGTTTCTATTTTACTCTAATTATGACAGGAACAGACAGATGAACCAACTGTTTTATAAGCAACATCCTGTCTCTATGGGAGAGATTCAAAAGAACAAGGGGAACGTTTTCCCATATTCTTTATATGTAACTGTCATCCTCCCTTTTTTGTAACGCAATCAATAAACTGCATGTTGCAGATTTGTACAGTTCAGTAGGATAATCAATCAACAGTGTTGATGGGTAGTCCAGTATTTCATATCTCATTAAAGTGTTGATCTGTTTTGATGATGATGTTATTCACACAGAGCAGGAGGTCTGGAGCAATTGATGAGATGTCGCTGGCTTACAATGATCCCAACTCCTAGAGCATTCCTGGCAGTTAAACAAACATCAAAAAACAACAGGGAACACATTCAGCCTCAAGCTAGTAGAAAAATGAGGGATTTTAGTTGGTTTGCACACCATAATGGTGTTGTTTTATAAAATTAATAAAAATTCTGGACTGTCAACTGGTTAGTAGCCAAATGACCAGCCAATTAGTGAGGCTGACATGGTTGCTTAATCCCCCCCCTCCCCTAATTTTTGTTTTAGCTTAAATATTTTTTTGCCTTACAGTGCTTTAAAGAGGAGAAATGTAAGAGTTTTCTGAGATTATTTTAGTCTCTTTAAGCCCACTACCATCTCTTTTGTAACAAATTTAAGTCAACACATCAAAAAAGTATACTACTTTAAAGCATAACAAAAGATTTTTAAAATATAATGCTTTAAAGGGGTCCTATTATGCCCTTTTTACGAAGTTCTTTTTTCTTTTTTTTTTTAGGACGTACTAGATTTTTCATGATTGAAAGTACATTATTACTGCACCTCTGGCTCGAACATGCCGTTTATGCCGCATTCCAGGCAACCCGTAACCTTGTTTTTACAACCTTCTACCCGTGAATGTGCACTGGAACAGCCGTCAAACCCGTGACTTCCCACCCGTGAACTCGTACTAGATCGATGTACTCCCAGTTACGCATTCTGATGTCACATAGCCCGCGAAACAACAATGGCAGCCCCTACGGATGTGGTGTTTATGCAAGTGCACGGTAAAATAACGTAAAATAAAAGTTATAACAGCTTCTCTTGCCTATTCCCTCAAATAAGCAAGGAGTAAGCACCTTTGGCGAAAGAAATAATTGTAAATGAGCATAAGCCCCGAATGGTCCGCCATGCTGGTTTGTTTACAATCAGGCAGTTTGGCGTGACTTGCCTGGAACGCTACAAAGTCGTGAATCGGGGTTTGAAGTCGTGATCTATGGGCTCAAAAACCTGCCTGGAACGCAGCATTAGTTCCTGTTTCGATAAAGGCCCTCCTTCCGAAATATGAAACGTCCTTTGATTGGTTAACTGGACAGTGTGTTGTGATTAGCACCATCAAGAAATGTTTCAACTGCTCCGGTGTAAATATTAAGGAAGGCGTCAATTTCAAACCAATTCGAGTTGCATTTAGACCGAGAATGTTAACGAACAAGAGGATCGAGCAGAACGGATTTAAAAGGACGTTTCAGAGTGGTATGTTTTTTGTTTCGTAATTTTCTTGTACATTTTAGATTCAGTGTTATACACCATTTAATCATAAAATTTGTCAGAAAACTATTATAATGTAAACCGTAATCGATCACAAAACCATGGTTAATTTTCCAAAGGGGCGGTGAACAATCTTACAAAAGCTACAGTAAACACACATCATCACTGCTGTAGCTAGCAGGCTAGCGGAGCCAAACAGCTTTGCCATTTGTTTACATCGTAGCAACAATATAAGGTTGGAACTGTTAATAGAAAACACAACAGCATTACTTACAGCATTACTTACAGGTTGTGATTCACAAACAACTGATTGTCCCGACAAAGTGGGGACTGCTCTTCCAGGAGAAGCTGGCACTGTACTCTCTTAGGTTCTGGAAGCTCTCCTCCATAAAATGTGCAGCACACAGATAAACATTGGGGTTGTAATGTTCAGGAACAGTTTTAAAAAATAAATTTTAACCAGTCTAAGTTCTTCCACCTTAGAAAGGCCAAACAAAGGTGGTTTTGGAAAAAACAGCATCTCTTTGACATAGCGACAACACTCTTCTCTAGCGCAGCACAGCCCAGCCAGGCCTTGCCTTCCTTTTTTGCATATTCTGTGGGCGGGGATTATTTAAATTATTAACATTGTGACTTCACAAGACCCGGAAATAGTGCGTTGTAGTCCAAATGAGCCGTTTGTTGCAGTTCTTGAAGAGGGTTTTCTGTTAAATAAAATATCTCCCTTTGGAGTGGACTTTTACCTTTTTTTATGCTCAAACAGCAACATTACACACTAACTAAAGTTGAAAAAGTGAAAAAACATAATAGGACCCCTTTAAACTAAAATGTTTAATTTGACTTCACAAACAGCACTTTTTAAAAGTGTACTAAAGTTGTTAAACATGGTCATAAAAGTTCACTTTTAAGTAGTCTTTTATTTCATTAATCTTGTATTATCTGCAAGTACAGTTATAAAGTTATAAAAAATATACTTTTAAGCTTTGAAGACTGACTTGTCATTCAGACAACTGACTAGGCCAGATTATAAAAATATCCTTTGAGGATTTAACCTAATAGAGGCATCATTTAAAGAAGAGGTAACGCTTTACAATACTGGTGCCCTAATATGCATTAATTTATGCTTAACTAATGCACAGATAATCATGTTTTAATGTATGACTCATGAAGAACTAAACCATTAATTAATGATTACTGCATCAGCAAATAATAAAGAGTCTATATGATTAATAGATTAAGTAATATATTAATTGTTATTAATTAAATGTTTCATGATGTATTAATTCCTTAATAACATATTTTATTAACTAATAGTGTAAATTAATGTGTTAACTACCACAGTGGTTTGAAGCCATGTATTTCAACTTCAAATTGTCTGCTTTAATTAATCATTAGCTAATGATTTGCAAATGTATCATTATGTTATGACTTTACTTGTTGAGTCACATGACTATTAACTAATTAAGTAATATGTCATTATGGTTTTGACATCTACACTAAGCCATGGATTTCAATTTCCAACCATCTACAACCATGATTCCACTGTACCAGATCAACTGCTGCCTTGTTGTTCATTGCACAGGAATGTGTCAGGTTAAGACTGAGGTCAAGGATTCAAAGGCAGAACACTGAGAACATACGGCCGGGCACTGCTATTTCGTAACACTGTGTCGAGACCGGACAGAGAGAATAGAACCCATTATAATCAGTGATAGTGATTCTACACTGGATGCGGCACGACGCAACACAACACAACAAAACGTCACTTCTGTTATGAAGGACAACTTGATATGACTCGATAATGGTTGCATCCAGTTTAAACACCGTGCAACATCAATCTGTAGTTCAGATTCTGGTGTGCTGATATTTGTGTGCAGCCCAACTTACCCATCCTTCAAACACATTCTCTGTCATTACACTCACTGCATGTGCAACTGTCAAAACCCATTCATGACATATTACTTAACAATTAGTTAATAGTCATGTGCCTCAACAAGTAAAGTCATAACATAATGATACATTTTCAATTCATTACTTAATGATTAATTAAAGCAGACAACTGGAAGTTGAAATACATGGCTTCAACCCATTGTGGTAATTAAAACATGAATTTACACTTTTAGTTAATAAAATAATGTTATTAAGGAATTAATACATTATGACACATTTAATTGATAACAATTAATATATTACTTAATCTATTAATCATATAGAATCTTTATTAGTTGCTGATGCAGTAATCATTAATAAATGGTTTAGTTCTTCATGAGTCATACATTAAAACATGATTATCTGTGCATTAGTTAAGCATGAATTAATGCATATTAGTGCACCAGTATTGTAAAGTGTTATCGAAGAAGAAATAAAGGGATAGAGGAGGAAGAACAGTGGAGATGGAAGAGAGGAAGGGACCTGCATATTTTGTAGTGGTCTGATATTGGGTTTCACCTCAGCTGAAACAATAGCACCATTCACCCGCAGTGCTAGCTGAGATCATTCGCCCTCTCTGTGTGAGATTTAAACTGCTGACCTACAGGAACATCCAGCTGCTTCGGAGAATATCCTCCGTGTGACAAGATGACATGTTTCTCTCACCTCTGTTCCACAAAGATCAATCGTCCAGAGATGGGCTATCTGAGGATAGATGTAGGAGCGCCATGGGTCATTCCTGGAGGAATGTTGAACAGTAAACCCACAGTTTGCTAAGAAATATCAGGCATGTTTTAGTCTAGACATATAGTGGATAAATATAAGAGTGCTGCTGTGAGTCCTAATTAGATTTACAAGTTCTTTAGCCCAGTTTGTTTCCCTTGAGACTCAGTGCTTTGTTTGAACAGTTTTGATAAACTGGGAGGATGTTCAGGGAGTTTGAGTGCTTCATGTTTGGAGAGGCCATCTGAGGTTGACACTCAACACCTGTTTAAACTTCCACAACTTCACATGACTTAATTTTTTAGTTTTTAAGCTAAATGTGATGGTATTTATGCCCCTGCTGCTGTGTTTAAATGTTGAAAAGGATAGTAAACATTCACTGATAAGGTTTTTATACGTTCACACAAATTCCCTCCATAGATGTGAATTGTGTTGCATTTTTAATGCGTTTTCCACTGCAAAACATACCACACTAGCAAAGAATTAATTGGAAATGAGACGCAGCCGGGTAGCAGGCTAAACCCCCCCAAAACATTTTTAATCTGTGGTGTTTTCTTTTTGTTTGTTCTCCACCAAGAATCCATTAGTGCTCATGTGAAGTATTAGACAGCACTGAGGTCTTCAGATGTTGACAAGAAATTGAAGTTTTGGCTTTGAACCTTAAGGGACTACGCTAGGCTGACTAATATGGTGGGATCAATGGACCTTCAATGAGGCTTTGAAATACCAGCCTCAGGAAAGATAGTGGTGGTGACTTTAGCTTTGATCTTCCTTAAGATGAACTGCATATTCATAAACATTAAGAGGTACCACATTAATGAATGACTTGACATTTGCTAATCATCATAGTGAAGGAAATTGACAAGTGGTGTTGTTCTCAAATGTAGACTATGGGTTTTTAAAGAAATGTTCAAAATGTGTAATTCAGCATGAGTTCTGGGCTCTCAGACTGTGCGAGGAAGCAACAAACATTTTAATCAGGGATGCTTTTTAAAATCTCAAGATTTTGAGATTTTACAGCACATTGAGGGAATAAAGCTGAGTGAGTGAGTGTATGGAGGTAGAATTCTCTTTTTAATGAGAAGCAAAAAATGTAGATATTGAAATTGCAAATCCATTTAGGACCCCATAATAGCTAACTCTGTCTTGTATTTGAGTTTACACCTGGTATTAAGATGCGTTTTGGTTGATCGGATCACAAGTAGACGAGGGAGACCCATTTCTGTTTACACCTGGTGTTTTAATCCATCTCTTTCGACTACTTCTGTCCTGACTTCTTTGAGGGGAAGGTCTATGGGTGGGGTAATTGTACAGGCTTTTTCAAATCTTTCAATCTACTGCACGAAATAAGCTTGCACAATTTACATATGTGAAAGGAGACAGAAAAACATTCGAAGAGCAGCTTGAGTTTCTACTCTGATCGCCTCAAGACCACGGCAAACACGGTGAGTGCATGTTAAAAATCCGGAATGGTGAGAGAACATCATGCTTGGTACGTTTTTTATCTTCAAACCAAATTTGGGTCTTCAGTCGACAAAGTTTATATCCCATCTGGCTAGCGCACTTCCCATAATGTTAACGCATTAGGTCAGACGGAGAGCAGGCGGTCTTTTGTGCCTGTTTAAATGCATTCGACCACTACAAAAGCAACCTGGTCAAATGTGTTTTTATATACCTCTGGAAGTGGTCGAAAGTGGACCAAAACTAAACCAAAACTCTTCTTAATACCAGGTGTAAACAGGGCCTTAGCTGTACAATTTCTACTGACTGCTAAATTCCAGCTGTACCTAAAGTATGTATTGTCTAACTTGAAGTAAGTATTGTCTTACTTCAAAGGTGTTTAGTCACATTTCACCAATCAGAGTTTTTTAAAGCCACTGAAAGAAAATAGCTTCTTTCAGTTAATTTATCAGCCTACAATCTTGTTTTTTGGGCGCTTGAATGAAGTGTCCTTTGACCAAGGTGCTTTTCCCCTCTATAAACTGTGCTGTTTCTAAAGTCTCTTTGGCATTTCTTCACAACCCATATCCC
>RJVU01042551.1:476066-519339 GCA_003731715.1 Anabarilius grahami
AGTTGCTTTCTTGCCCTGTCTATGCCACTCCGGCCTGTACTAAACAGATTTTGTTTGAATAATTAGCCTCTTCATAGCATTTTGTGAGAGTGGTGATCTCATCTGAGTAGGTGGCACATTAATACAGTTAATACATGGGGTAATAATGTAATATAAAATTATTTCTACTAGAATACTATTTATGACTACCCATTTCATTTTTTTTTCAGTGTCTTTGTTCAAATAGAGGTTCTCTTTCAGGTCTATCCAACCTATTTGCAAATTGCATGTGTGGAAATTTGCACAATTACTCTTTATAAATAAACTTCAGTGCACCCACCAAGTGCACACTTTACACGACACCATTTTTTATTAAAAACTGAAAACTTTTTATGTTTTGGCCATTCGTTAACACAACAATGTTGCTTTGGGTCCTGAAAACGCAAACGTTTGAAAACAGGTTTTTAATAGCAAGTTTTTGAAAACTATACCGTTATTGTCTCCGTGTCAACTACAAAAACGATGTAGTCATTCACGTGCATATTACGTGTTCAGTCTATAGGCACATTGTGTTTCTTTAGTAACATTGCCAACTACTGGCCTGGCATGAATAATACAGTGTTTCGTTGTTTTCAAGGATCTGTGTGAAGGGATCGTTTTGACAATATTGTTGTTTGTACGCAAGAAAAACAAAAAGGAAAAACCTTTTTGTTTTTAGTACATCGGTGTAATCGTATCCTCAATCTGTTAGATTGCACAACCAAATGGATGTTTTACTTTGCTTACTTTATAATTTATTCTGTATCTAAGTATATCTTGAATAGAATAGAATAGAATAGAATAGAATAGAATAGAATAGAATAGAATAGAATAGAATAGAATAGAATAGGCCAATTTATAATTTGAAATTTTTAGAATAGCAAATTAGATATTGCAAGTCTCAAAGGCTGTATTGTGTATTTAGTTAGTTAGTTGGTTGGTTGGTTAGTTAGTTAGTTATTTAGTTTGTGTCTTTTGATTGCTGAATAGACGTAAAACAGTATGTGACCTATTCCATCATTTTTCAGTCACTCTGCCCAGAAATACATTTAAAGATTTAGGGATTAAGGATTAAGTCTCAGCTTTCTAATGCTAGTATGCAGTATGACAGTTTTCCTTTTATTTTCTGATGCTGTTTTTTTTCTTCCTATTGTTAGATTGACAAAGATTTATCCTTGATCTGGCTTAAAACAGTATGTGACCTGCTCCATCATTTTTAAATCATTTTGACCTAGAAACATGCTTAGTTGTATGCATTTTGAGCACAAAATGTCATCTTTTAAAAAGATATTATTATTATTATTATATTTGTACTCTAAACCGTTGCTGAAATATAATCATTTAGTTTTGGCTGAGACTTATTTCCTTTAGCGTATACAACTGAAATTCTGTTTCTGTGTCAGGGTGACTTCAATTAAAGGAGCAGGTCACATATAAAAACAATATTGTCTAAATGAAGAGATAAGCTTTTGTCTGCCATTTCAAGGGCTTGAATAAATTCTGAAACGCAATTAAATCTGAAACGTTTCAGCAACTGCAAAAAGCTAAAAATAAACATACACTCACACAAATAAATCATGCTTCAACCCAAGCAACAACACTTTCTCAGTGGCTGACTAAAAGCCTTCAGCAAATTATAGAAAGACAATCATAACAGAACCCAGGGAGGCCATTGCGGCTTTGACACGTGACAACGGTTTACTTGTCTCCGCTCTGCTGTTTGGTTCCCACACTCTGGCAAAGTGGACTGGTCAGTGTCAGTTCAGCTGTAATGGCTTCACAGTTCTCATGCACTGGCCTCTGAAGAGCACTGAAAGATGTTTATGCCTTTCATTCTCCCCCGTTTGCTTAGTGTTTGTACTGTCTTTAAGTAATGCTGTTGTGTGGTCTGCCATATTTTCAGAGGTGCTCCTACGCTTCTAATGGGTGTGCCTGATAAAAATGGGTCTTTGGTATGAAGTAAAGAGGTTTAAGAGGTCACTTCAGCTGTGGGTAAAAGTGGAGGCAGGAGTTAATTTATCTCTGTTTATATATATATACAAAAGGAAAAACAATTATTTTCACCCCTCATTCTGAGCCTCCGTTCGAAATGATTCCTTTTCAAGGTGTAGTTGGTAGAATGTTTAAAGTGGACCAACGAAAAGTGGCAAACTCTCCATTACACTGTGCCTCGCTTACAAAACAAAATGTTCCGAACAAACATATAGTCCTCCGATGCGATCCGGGACGCCATATTTATTTCCGATGATGGGATCCTTCTGAAGTCTGTAGAGAGACAGAAACAAGCTGTTTAAACGGGACACATCAAAGCAAATGTTCTTTCACTCTTCCATTTGTCTTGTTGTCGACAAACTCAAATGCACGGAGTATGTCAGAAACTGAATGCACATCTGTATACTGTATCCAGTGTAGACAGTGTCAGCGATTTATAATGAGTTCTTTTTGTGGCGCTCACATCCAGTGAAGGCAAATATCAGCTGTTAAGCGATTGAACGCCAGTGGGCGGGGCCTATGGTGCAGTGATGTAGAACTATTCGTCGATGTCTTGCTCTGGAGGCAGTCGTATGCAAATATATTTGCCGAATCAAAACAAGCCATTTTTGGAGCTTGATTAAATAAATGCTTTGTTTATAATGAGGAGAATGTTTTAAGCTCTGAAACTTGCAGGATGTTTTAATGGTACAAAGACCTCTTATTTGTCAAAATATCAAGGCAAATTTGATTTGTCATGTCAAGAATATTCTTTTAAAGTATATTATTACTGTAATAAGTACTCTTTTTAAAAGTATGCTAAAGTGTACTTCGTTTTCACAAGGGTAGATATTTTTTTTGACAGAAAAATAAGGAGAGTGTCCATCTGACAGTCAAATCAAAACAACATTTGTACTGAGATTTGAATGTAAGCACTGCGAGCATGACTCTGATAAAGTGTGTCAGGGTTGGTTATTTTTTCTTTGATCATTTTTATGTGCGCTAAAGGAATACGAAACCTTTTTGGCCGTGTTATGAGACAAATTTAGGTGTTACTATAGTTTCCATGAAGTTCAAAAAGAAACAATGGGACAAAATGAAAGCGATCAGACCAATCTGATATCGGATAAATTGTAATCTGGCACAGGATATCCATACGGTGACCAGGTTTAACCCATATACGTGCCGTATCTGTCTAAATAATGAACAAAAGTCAGGAATGCATATGGTTTATGGTGGCTGTTTTTCAAAGCCTCCACCCACTGTCTCCAAGCAGTAACATATCATGTTATAGAAATCCATTCAACAAGTCTCATTCCAGGGAAGAACTCCATCACCTTTTTCTTCTCCTTTCTTTTTCTCCTTCGAGAGAATGAGAAGCAAAGGTATGTGTGGCTTGAACAAGAGCCAGAAATGAATCTATTGTTCTTCCATGAGCAAGTTCTGATGGTCATAAGCGTTTTTGGATCTGCCGTCTTTTGAGAATTGCAGACACATGCACTATCTCAATCAGAGCCAGTAAGGAAGGACAGTTGAAGAGAGGTCACAAAGAAGGATATCTTCTCTGTCTCCGTCTCTCACTCACTTTCTCTCTCTTCTGGGCTGTAGATAAGGAGGGGTTAACTGCTGCAGACACACAGAGCCTGCTGATCTGAAAGCCAGACGTAGGTTTAAAGAAGAAGAGATGGGGGTGAGAAAAAGAAAATGAGTGTCTGTGTCTCTGTGTGTGTGTGTGTGTGTGTGTGTGTTTGAGAGAGAGAGAGAAAGAGAGAGAGGTGGTGAGGAGGGGGAACACATAAATGAAACAATATTGCTTTGGTCATTTTTAAAACATGAGGTTTAAAACCCCCAAAGCAATCATGTTTGTGGTCTGTGTTTACGTGTACAGGTTTGGCTGCGCTTTTTGAAAAGTCCACTTTTTGGCCATTTTTTTTTTAAAAATCCTCTAGTATTGTGAAACATGTTGAAAACCTACATGTGAGGACATTTGAAGTGGTCCTTATTATTTATAACATATATAAATCAGCTAAGTCCTGTTTTGTTTCAAATTTGTTTATATCTAATAATGTAACAAGAACATTTTCTGAAGACAATTGCTGCATCTGGAAGTGCATATTGTATAGTAGGTACTACATTTGTTTTGAAACTTACTTCGTGACCATTAAAGGGTTAGTTCACCCAAAAATGAAAATTCTGTAATTAATTACTCACCCTCATGTTGTTCCACACCTGTAAGACCTTCGTTCATCTTCAGAACACAAATTAAGATATTTTTGTTAAAATCCGATGGCTCAGTGAGACCTCCATTGCCAGCAAGTTAATTTCCTTTTTCAATGCCCAGAAAGGTACTAAAAACATAATTAAAATGGTTCACGTGACTATAGTGGTTCAACCTTAATGTTATGAAGCGACGAGAATACTTTTTGTGTGCCAAAAAAAACGAAATAACGATGTATTCAATTATATCTAGTGATGGGCGATCTCAAAACACTGCTTCATGAAGCTTCGAAGCTTTACAGATCTTTTGTTTCGAATCAGTGGTTCAGAGCGCCAAAGTGACGTGATTTCGGTACGTCATAAGTGTTTTGAAATTTCAATGTATCGTGACTTTGGCAGTTTGATACGCACTATAGTATGAATGAAGCAGTAAATGAATGAAGTAGTAGTAAAGTGTCCATCAAATGCACACTTCAGAATATCGCCAGAAGTTGTAGGTCATCCAGGTACATTTTGCCTACTATTTTATGAATACTATAAATTTGGACATGCTACTTGGCTCACATACTGTTTTTTGCCTACTATATAGTATGGAAGAACGCATATTTGGATGAAAGTTTGGGGTCAGTGAGATTTTTTAAAATGTTTTTAAGAGACGTCTCTTATACTTGCCAAGGTTTAAAGGGTTAGTTCACCCAAAAATGAAATGTCATTAATTACTCACCTTCATGTCGTTCTAAACCTATAAGACAGTTCATCTTCGGAACACAAATTAAGACATTTTGATGAAATCTGTGAGCTCTCTGACTCCTAAATAGACAGCAATTTTACCACCAATTTCAAGGTCCAGAAAGGTACTAAAGACATCGTTAAAATAGTCGAGGTGACTGCAGTGGTTCAACCTTAATGTTATAAAGCGATGAGAATACTTTTTGTGTGCAAAAACGAGACAAAAATTATGACTTTATTCAACAACATCTTCTCTTCTGTTTCATTTTGTGTCAACATCGTCTATGTCCAAATGCCGGTAAATGAAAAATACAGTTGTCATATATTATTACAAGTTAAAATTTCTATTTTAATATATATTTTTATTCCTGTGATGGCAAAGATGAATTTTCAGCATCATTACTTCAATCTTCAGTGTCACATGATCCTTCAGGAATCATTCTAATATGCTGATTTGGTGCTGAAGAAACATTTCTCGTTATTATCCTTTTTGAAAACTGCTGTGCTGGTCAAAATAATGCATCCTTGCTTTTTTTGTACTGAATACCTTTATTAATTTATTAACCTGTAAGCGTTACACTGTACTGCCCGTGGTAAACATACCCTTCAAAAGAGACCAAAACATAAAACATAAAACAGATAAAGTGCCTAATGAGTGTTTAATAATAAAGTATTTATCAGGTAAAGTTAGGGCAAGGTGTAGGGAGGGCTTTAGAAATATAATCATTTACATGATGTTATTATTGCATCCTGTTAATGTACAACAGTACTGAGATGCAGACAGTATCTGCCACTATTTATAAGTAGTAAATAGCATCTAACAACTGTTTGAACTTATGGTAACACTTTACAATACTGGTGCACTAATATGCATTAATTCATGCTTAACTAATGCACAGATAATCATGTTTTAATGTATGACTCATGAAGAACTAAACCATTAATTAATGATTACTGCATCAGCAACTAATAAAGAGTCTATATGATTAATAGATTAAGTAATATATGAATTGCTTTTAATTAAATGTTTCATGATGTATTAATTCCTTAATAACATATTTTATTAACTAATAGTGTAAATTAATGTGTTAACTACCACAATGGTTTGAAGCCATGTATTTCAACTTCAAATTGTCTGCTTTAATTAATCATTAGCAAATGATTTGCAAATGTATCATTATGTTATGACTTTACTTGTTGAGTCACATGACTATTAACTAATTAAGTAATATGTCATTATGGTTTTGACATCTACACTAAGCCATGGATTTCAATTTCTAACCATCTACAACCGTGATTCCACTGTACCAGATCAACTGCTGCCTTGTTGTTCATTGCACAGGAATGTGTCAGGTTAAGACTGAGGTCAAGGATTTAAAGGCAGAACACTGAGAACATACGGCTGGGTACTGCTATTTCGTAACACTGTGTCGAGACCGGACAGAGAGAATAGAACCCATTATAATCAGTGATAGTGATTCTACACTGGATGCGGCACGACGCAACACAACACAACAAAACGTCACTTCTGTTATGAAGGACAACTTGATATGACTCGATAATGGTTGCATCCAGTTTAAACACCGTGCAACATCAATCTGTAGTTCAGATTCTGGTGTGCTGATATTTGTGTGCAGCCCAACTTACCCATCCTTCAAACACATTCTCTGTCATTACACTCACTGCATGTGCAACTGTCAAAACCCATTCATGACATATTACTTAACAATTAGTTAATAGTCATGTGCCTCAACAAGTAAAGTCCACATAATGATACATTTTCAAATCTTTAGTTAATGATTAATTAAAGCAGACAACTGGAAGTTGAAATACATGGCTTAAACTCATTGTGGTAATTAAAACATAAATTTACACTTTTAGTTAATAAAATAACGTTATTAAGGAATTAATACATTATGACACATTTAATTAATAACAATTCATATATTACTTAATCTATTAATCATATAGAATATTTATTAGTTGCTGATGGAGTAATAATTAATTAATGGTTTAGTTCTTCATGAGTCATACATTAAAACATGATTATCTGTGCATTAGTTAAGCATAAATTAATGCATATTAGTGCACACATATTGTAAAGTGTTACCGAACTTATTGCAAATAACTGCTACTTTTATATAGTGTAAATAGAATACATCGCTATTTTCAATGTGTAATATCACTAAGAAAATGTTGCTATTGTCACTTAGTGTAAATAGAATATATCCCTTTTCGCTAAATAGCAGCTATTTTCACTTAGTGCAACTAGCCGATGCCAAAAAAGAATAAAAATCTTACTGACACCAAACTTTCGAACAGTAGTGTACTGCATGTATGAGCTTTTGTTATCATAACCTTAAGCTGGGTTTAGGGTCTGTCTGTTTCCATGCATGCAAATCGCTTTCACTGTCCACTAATAGCCTCACAGATACAAAGCATTCTTTTTAGTGAATGAAACAGCATTCTCTGTGAATTACATGTTCCGCCAGAAAATTAATTAATCCACACCCAATGACTAAATAAGAAACCTGCTAAATTTTGCATTACAGAACTCTGTTTCTAAGGGGAATATATAGTATAAGTCTGTGGCGAAAGGTCTGCTGGAGAGAGAAAAAGCTTTATTCTCTGATCTCTTTTTGACGTGTTCCTCCATGTGGCTTTCCTTTTTTCCTTATTCATTCCTCATTACCAGTTCTCTCTGTTCTTAGTGTCTGATATTTATTTTATAGTCCCTCCCCTCTATCTGACTCTTAAAAGCCCTTTCAGGAGCAGAAAATCTCCTGTGTCCAGCTTTTAAAGTTATTTGCTTAAGCTGGAAATCCATCGCTTTATCTTGCTGTTTAAATCGATTTCTTTTCTCTCCATGAAGTATACTTAAAACATATATTATAGCCCTTTATAAAGGGGCCCTTATGTACCAGATCTCATGTATATTTATTATTTTATTTGATATATTGAGTGAATGATGAATGTTTAAATACATTTAGGATGACAGCCTCTTAACCAAAATATGCAAAACACGTCAGCAGGACACTTAGTGGATTTGCTATACTGAACAGACCATATACAGTAAGTTCATGTTCTGCTGAGTGATAGTTTGTGAATTTGTGTGTGTGTGTGTAACGTTGTAATCGATGTGTGTTGTGAAGCCTGAAGGGTTATGGAGAGGTTGTTGAAGGATTTGCAGCATTTTCTGAAGAGAGTAATCAAGAGAGAGAGATGGATAGTGTTGAAAATATGCTTTGGCATTGTTCCACATTATAGAAATAGTTTGCATCCTGCTCTGAATTAAGATTCAGAGTTTTGGCTCTGCTCTCGAATGCAGCGATGGAAACCCCCTCTCTGACTGGGATTAATGGCGTTAGTGTTTGTGCAATCACATATAGCAAGTCGTTAGTGAGGGTCATTGCTATTAGATTCATTAAAAGTAATGATGTATAGAAATGATAGCATGGGAAAATCCATTTTCCCACTCTTTTGGTGACTAAACACTGACCTCAAGAACAGAAATGCACGAGAAACCAATTTAAGAACATTTAGAGTAGCTGAGTAGATGATATAAAAACTGCATTGAATAAAATGATGTTTTAGGAGGTAAAAAGTTACCGCTCTATGTCAGTTTTTCTTTTTTTTTTATGATTTTAGTGATGATGATTTATTTGATTCTGCTATTCTGTTTTGTCATTTCTTCTTTCACTCGAAAGAACTTCTGGAACAAGATCAAATCTTTTGTTTCTCCTGACAACAGCAATAGCCAAAAATAAATCAGCATGAGCTCATCTGTAATCATAGTAACCACATTAAAGTATTGACAGCATCAACTAAAACTACAGCATTTTGTGTATGAACAACTTTAGAGAAGTACAAATGTTTATGAATCCTTTGATTCATAGAATATTGAGTTCATTGGTTTAATAGGTTGATTTTGTAGTATTTAATCAGTGGCATTAATTAAATATGTTTAATTCCATCACATTTATTTATCATATTTGCCTAATTTAACATGATAGTGGTTTTATTCTGTTCTGTGATTCTCGTTTCAAAGATTACATAACATAAACCAATGTTCTTTTTTTTTTATTTTTTTTTTAATATGTCTATAATAGTATATTGTAACAAAAATATTTGTCACTCAAAAACATTTTCTGAATGTTTTATTGTTGAAGAGGGTGAGGTTAGAGGCTCAAAATATCTGTATAATAGTAGAAAATAAGGATTTGAATAATACAAATATAAAGTATTCATAAAGATTTTTACATTTCTCAGGCTGTGCATAAGTAAATACCTGTATGTTTTAGATGCAGTCAGTATGTCCATATATGTTTCAGTGTATTGTATACCCAAATGTACAACATTACATATGAATCCCTAAATGCTGATGAGATCACACTGAATAAACAACACACAAACACATAAATCCAAAATATGTTAGGTATCACATAACATGTTTTCTTCTTACAAAATTCGTAGCTTTCCAACCTGAATACCGCTCTTGAGTCTTGAGTCAATACAGCCATTATTTTATACAGTGTGACTTGTAGAGTGGAGGGGGTTGTTTTAGGGGTTTCAGTCGGAGACTGCTTTCCTGTTCTGGATAGTAAGAGTTCTGGATAGTAAGAGCTCTGGCCCCAAGGGGTGTAAGGGGAGGGTACACAAATACTCTGACATTTCACTCACCCCAGTGTTAATCAGACTTTCTCCTCACTCTCTTAACCAGGGCCAGACTTAATACAGCATCTTGCATCAAAGCCACTCTGCTTCTTCGTGTGTGTTCTGTTAGAACTAGGGCTCATATAGACTTTTAACTACGAACAAGAACCTGTTTTGTGCTTTAAACTCTAAGGAATGGTTTACCGAATAAAGGGTGTTCTGGTCTAGAGTATACTACTGTATGTAAAAAATACGCCAACAGGGTTTAATCTATGCTGTGGAAACCTGCCCAAAGGGAGTAAATTGCATTTTGGACAAAGTAAAATAGTTTGGCAGAGATTATAGTTCCACGTATTTTGTATTGGATGAGAATCCACTATAAGACTAATGTTATGGCTTGAATAGTACATTAAGAAAAAAGGATACAGGTGTCCTAATCCCAAAGATACAAGTTGATATTTGTAAGGAGGACAGTGTTTATATCTGTGCAAATCTGTCTTGCCGTTCAAGCATTCAGATCATGTCAGCCTTTCATCTGAATCAAAAGATCTCCAGATGCTGTAATACTTAAACACAGACGTTACGCACAGTGTCTGAACACGATATATGTGATCTATGCAGTGTGTCTGAATGCTTGTGTACGTAGAAGTAGTTCCTGACCCAGAAATGTATCTTTGGGATGACCACTTCAGCTGAATTGGATTTGAGACGTATGGTTCAGGGAGAGGACTTTCCATAAGTGCTCTCAAAAACTGAATTATGAAATGTAAATATGTCAAACACAGATGCATAAGACTATACATCCTGCACCAAAATTCTTGTTTCCAGACACAGCTGGGAATGTTGATTGGTCAGGTCATTGTAAAAAAAAAAAAAAATTCTGTTATTAATTATTCACCCTCATGTCGTTCTAAGACTTTTGTTCATCTTCGGAACAGAAATGAAGATATTTGTAATAAAATCTGAGTGATTTCTGTCCCTCTGTTGACCGCTATGCAACTACCACTTAGACGCCTCAAAAAGTTCATAAAGAGATCATAAAACTAATCCATGTGAATCGAGCGGTTTTGTCCAAATGTTCTGAAGACACTGTGACAAGCAAGGCGGGGCGAGAGCCGTGAGAGAACACTGTGAGGCCGGTGGCGCGATTGCTAAGGAGCGTCACCTGCACACTGCCCCGGTCTCGTATCTCTCACGGAGGAGCTCCTGAAGCATAAAGGGAGGAGCGACGACAGTGAAGAACCAGAGAGGACCAGGCCTGGACTATTTTACGTTGTTTTGTTTGTGTGTGGGACTGCCGCTTTTTACTTTCGTTTTGTTGTTTGTTTATTTTATATAATAAGTTTAAACGTTTCTTCCCTGAACAACGAACTGTGTTACATTGGTGCCGAAACCCAGGAGGAAGGAGGGACATGCTGGAGGTCGGGCAGTGCGGAAGAGTGAAGACCGCGAGTGGCTGCCCGAAGTGCTGGAGCGATGACACAACAGGTGGAGCGGAGAGCTCGTTGCCATGCTCCTGGGTCGAGGTGGGGTGGCTGCCGTCCGAGAGGGAGCAGAGGATTCGTCACCGTTTGCCGTGGACTGGAGCCTGCTGCCGTCCGCCATGATGGGAGGAGCAGGGAACGGGGGACTCACTGCCATCTGCCCTCAGCCCTCAGCCAGAGGAGCCATCGCTGGCTGCCAGTGGAACGAGCCGTCCACCAAGCGTCCAGTACCATCACATGGCACCACGATGAAGAGCCTCTCGACTGGCTGAGGACCGAGCATCAATGTGTTCGGGAACCGGACTAAGAATTCTTTTTTTCTTTTTCCTCTCTCCCCTCTCTCGTCTCTGTCGCTCCTTGTGCTTCCATCTCCTTTTCTCTCGTCTCGTCTGTCCTTACCCCCAGGTCACCGAGACTGACCCCCGGGGGAGTAGAGCGCAGTCTTGTGGGTACCCCCCGGCCTGCAAGGGGCAATAGGGGGTATGTGACAAGCAAAGCGGGGCGAGAGCCGTGAGAGAACATCGCGAGGCCGGTGGCGTGATTGCTAAGGAGCGTCACCTGCGCACTGCATCGGTCTTGTATCTCTCACTGAGGAGCTCCTGAAGCATAAAGGGAGGAGCGACGACAGTGAAGGACGAGAGAGGACCATGCCTGGACTATTTTACGTTTTGATGTTTATTTTATATATTAAAGTTACGTTGAAATTTCTCCGGTTCCCACCTCCTCCTTCCCTGATCAACGAACTGTTACAGAGACACAATCACTTTATATGATGAACTGATTTAATTTAGGCTTTTATTCATATATAATTCATATGGATTAGTTTTACGATCTCTTTATGAACTTTTTGAAGCGTCAAAGTGGTAGTTGCATAACTGTCTGTGCTGTGCTGCTGGTGTCGAGGAGCTGCATTTCATTGATGGCATCATGAATTCACAGATGTACAGTTCTATACTGAAAGAGAAGATGCTACCATCACTCTGTGCCCTTGGTCGTCGTGCACCTTTCCAACATGACAAATGACAATGATCCTAAATACATTTCTGAAGAAGAACAGGGTGAACGTGATTCAGTGGCTCCTGATTTGAACCCAATCGAACACCTATGGGAAACTCTGAAGAAACAAGTTGAGCATCACTCTCCATCCAGCATCCAGTCTCTAAAAGAGGTCATTCTAGAAGAATGGAACAATGTTGCAAAATGTCACCAACTTGTTCATTCCATGCCTAGAAGACTTGGTGCTGTCATTAAAAATCCTGGAGGCCATACAAGGTACTAGATGTAGTAGTTTTTGTTGTGGGGTGTACTCATTTTTGCATCACCCTAATTTAAGTAAAACTGAAAAATGTGTAATCTAAGTTATATTATTAACCTTACTTTCATGTTATAAATTCAACAGATGTTATATTAAATTTGTCAACATTTTGGAAATTGTTTTTGTTCATTGAGATATTGTTTAAAATGTTACTTTTCAAAAGGGGTGTACTCATTGACTCTCACTGTAAACCCGAATAAGTTGGGCTAACTCAAAAAATTTGAGGTAACCAAGTTTTGAGTTTGTAGTACTCATGTGTGTTACTTGCTTCTAACTTGAAGTACTGAGTTAGCGAACTCATACATTTTAATAGCAATTAACATAAAATATTGAATTAACTTTTTTTATTTTGAATTCTTGCAAATTAAATGTTATTCACTTCACTGTAAACCCAAATAAGAAAATTCAGAAAATGCCAACTTGCTAATTGTCTAACATGTTAACAATAGCATAGTATAGACCTTTCTGAATGAGTACAGCATCTTAAAACATGTAAGTTACCTGCTCTCAAACAAAGCAGGGTAACACTTTATTTTACTGTAGTAAGTTACACGTTACTACATGTACTTACTATAGTAATAACAGTAAATTATGCATAATTACAAGTAACTAACCCTAAACCTAACCATATCTGTAACTCTATAGTAAGTACATGTAGTTAATTAATAGTGCTCAGTACCTATTTGAGTAATTACAATGTAACTACGGCACTGTAAAATAAAGTGTAACCCAAAGCAGCATGCACCGCTTGTCACCATTATGGTAACTCTCCAAAAACCCACATTAACAGAAACTGTTCTAAATTACCATAACAAAACACTAATCACAACTAAATCTCCCTTACCATTAATCTTGCACACACCAAAAAAAACATTATATAACACTTAATTTTAGCATTTACTCTCCCTTTCGAGTGCCATGGGCAAAGCATGATGGGAAATAGAAATCCCAGTCCAGTTTCAGTTAAACTTAAGTTAGTCTAAATTAAAAGAAATTAGTTCATACAACTCAAAACAATGAAACAGTTAAGTTTACTTGAAATATGTCTGTGAACTCACAAGAAAAAGAAAGTTCTAAATACTCATAACAGTTAATCTATTTTTTTAATTTAAGTTTTTCCTACTCAAACCAATTAAGTATTTTGAGCATTAGGGTTTACAGTGCTGAGCACTATATATATATACAGTGGCAAGAAAAAGTATGTGAACCACTAGCTGAATCTGTGAAAATGTTAATAATTTTAATAAAATAAAAGGGATCATACAAAATGCATGTTATTTTTTATTTAGTACTGTCCTGAGTAAGATATTTTACATAAAATATGTTTACATTTAGTTCACAAGACAAAACAATAGTTACATTTATGAAAATAACCCCATTCATAAGTATGTGAACTATTGATTCTTAATACTGTGTGTGGTTACCTGGATGATCCACGACTGTTTTTTTGTTTTGTGATGGTTGTTCATGAGTCTCTTGTTTGTTCTGAGCAGTTAAACTGAGCTCTGTTCTTCAGAAAAATCCTCCAGGTCTTGCAGAAATTTCAGTTTTCAAGCATTTTTTGCATATTTGAACCCTTTTCAGCAGTGACTGAATGATTTTGAGATCCGTCTTTTCACAATGAGGATGGTTGAGGGACTCAAACTCAACTATTAAAAAAGGTTCAAACATTCACTGATGCTCCAGAAGGAAACACGGTGCATTAAGAGCCGCGGGTGAAAACTTTTGAATTCAAATATCAAGGTAAATTGTACTTAATTTTTTTTTCGGGAAACATTCAAGTATCTTCTGTTGCTTCCGAAGGGCAGTACTAAATGAAAAACAATGATATTTAAACAAAATAAGAAAAATTGTGACATCTTCATCCTGTTCAAAAGTTTTCACCACCCGGTTCTTAATGCATTATGTTTCCTTCTGGAGCATCAGTGAATGTTTGAACCTTTTTTAATAGTTGAGTTTGAGTCCCTCAATTGTCCTCAGTGTGAAAAGACAGATCTCAAAATCATTCAGTCACTGCTGGAAAGGGTTCAAATATGCAAAAATGCTTGAAAACTGAAATTTCTGCAAGACTTGGAGGATTTTTCTGAAGAACAGAGCTCAGTTTAACTGCCCAGGACAAACAAGAGACTCATGAACAACCATCACAAAACAAAAAAACAGTCATAGATCATCCAGGTAACCACACAGTATTAAGAATCAATGGTTCACATACTTATGAATGGGGTTATTTTCATAAATTCAACTATTGTTTTGTCTTGTGAACTAAATGTAAACATCTTTTATGTAAAATATCTTACTCAGGACAGTACTAAATAAAAAATAACATGTCTTTTGTATGATCCCTCTTATTTTATTAAAATTATTAACATTTTCACAGATTCTGCAAGTGGTTCACATACTTTTTTATGCCACTGTATATATATAAGAGAACTTACTGAACATCCAAAACAATGCTGTGTGCTGGGCTAAATGCGCTACTTGTATGTATGTACTTTTCAGGGGTGGTGGGGAGCAGCTTGAGACCTGAAAACAATATTAAGAACAAGGGCACTTGAGGGAGGAAAAGAGCTAATGTGATTTACAGGTGGTGGGTGAACTGTTCCAGGAAACAAAAACGCAAATGAATAATAATAAAAAAAAAACCCTGAGGATCTTCTGTGCTTGCTTCACCTCAGTGTACTTGGGAAATGGGGTTGTGAGATGAAGGTACATCAACACTGACTGTGAGATGAAAAGAAAATAGAGTGGTAGTAACTGTAGTGGATGGCAAAAAAAAAAAGTATGAGTTAAATAAATTGTTTAAATCATGTACTCCATTTCTAGAAATGTAATCTTCAGGTTGGTTTCATATATGTTAAAAAAACCAACAAAAAAAACTGCAATTTTCTCACTATTATCAGGACTTTCAAGGCTGGTGCGTTCTTGAAATCTTGTAACAAACGCTTCTTTGAAGTGCTTGCTTCTCTTGATTCTTGGATTTTATTTCATTTTTCATTTTGCTAAAGACTGTCTGGTTCGTACTAAAGTGTAGCTATCACACGGATCCAGGATTGTATTTTTCACTGAGTGTTTCCATGGTAATTATTGAGATGTTCTTGTAGAACATTTGCAGTGTATAAACAGATTTGTCCAAGCTCTAGGATTGTCACAAGTATTTTGTCTCTGTTTACTAACAGTAAATTTTGCATTGTAGATGTGTATCACTGTGCATGTGCACTCAAATAAAATCCACAGATTACAGATCATTTAACCTTTGGACACCTCTCCAAAAAGTTATGATGTGAAATATTTGCTTTTAATGATCACCACAACATGAGACAAATTGCTTGGTTTAAGGTTGTCAAGTTTTATGAGTCTTTATCAATAAAAGACAAGTAAATAAACTCCCAGAAACACTGATACACCATACCCACTTCAGTACATAAAGAAGTTATCTAATATAATCGGTTGTGCTTCATCTGTATTTCATTCACAAGAGTGAATTTTTAATGATCTTTTAAGAAATCCAGCCATTTCCTCCTCAGGCTGTTCCTGTGTAACCCCCACACAGAGCTTTATCCCCATTGCGACCATATACAGACTGAGACCCCACCTCAGTTTTTCCCCCTCTCTGTTTTCTTAACAAAACTAGATCTGCATTTGTTCCTTACGATTGTGGGTACTTTAACCTCAAGCATAACTAGGTTTATTATTGTTCCGGTGCACAGTGATTGTTGATGTTGCAGGGTTTTCACTGGCAGACTTCAGGTAATTTGAGTTTTTCTACGCTCAGTAGTCAGGTATGAACTTGTTTCATTCATCAAGGTTTCTGAAAATTTTACATTTGCATATTTACATTCATTTAAGATTGTATATTTACATTATATATTCACATAACAATGTCCATTAGACATTTTGAAACCTATATAAATGCATATTTTTCATTACAACAAAATATTGTGAAAAAATACTCAATAGCTTTTTTAAATTGTTATAACAATTCATTCATCTAATACAATGCATTAGTACAATGAAGTTACATACTTTATTTGGATATTAACATTTGTCTGTCTTTTGTTTTTATGGGCCAGATTTTAGAGAGGTGGGGAACATTTGGAAAAAAAGGGGAAAAAATGCAATATAATAGCTTTTACATGGCATGATAACAAATTATCCACAGCACTGCAGCTTAAATAGAACCAAGGAGAGACCAAATGCCCAGAAAGATATCAGAAAACAGTATGAAAATGAGGAAAGATCAGAGAAAAGATGGAATATGGAAGTGCTGAGAGATGTGAGTAGGACAATTTCAGCAAATTTCTCTAGTTTTTGTTTGCTTTTTACATTGGTAAAATAAAAGCATTAGAGTTTGTTATAACTTATCCTGCATTCAGAGTTTGGTGGGGGTGGAGAGACACATGGGGCTGCGGGGGGTGGTGCAGGGGCAGAGTCCCAAACCATTTCCATACACGCTCTTATGAGAAACATACGTTACATTCTAGAGAAAAGGCACATAGACTGCTGCACTTCCCCCCAATCCCCCCAAAAATACACACACGCAATGGTCCTGCCTGTGCCAAAAACATATTTTTCTTCTCTCCCCCTTTTCTTCAGTCACTCCTACCATTCTTCCATCTCTCCAACACTCCCTCTCTCTCTCTCTCTCTTTCTCTCTTTCGCTGGAACGTCAAGGGTGAGATTGTAAGGACTCAGTTTAGGCACAGATCTCCAGTGGACAGGACAGAGAAAGGAAGGTGGAGAGAGAGGAAAAGAGAGAAGGGAAAAGTTTAATACAAGTTCAAGAAAAATGGGCATCTAGGGCATTAAAGAGTATTCTAGCATATTGAAAGCCACTTCACAAAAAGGGACAGACAATACAAAATAAAATAGAGTAGGTGTGAGGTATGGACTGTCCGGTTCTGTGTGTTATTCTGCTGTCCTCACTACTGTGCCTCTACAGTGTGCAGACTCTGGACTTAAGAGAACGGGATGCGCTTTGCAGTGAGGATGGGTGCTATGTGCTCTACTTTCAGCGCAAGATCTTCCTGGAAGCCTGGCGGAACTGCAAAGAACAAGGTGGGAACCTGGCCACCATCAGGCATCCAAAGGAAGCAGAAATGGTGAAGGAGCTCTTCTCCAATGTGGAACTGAGACCACACCACAGAGGCAAGGCAAATATCTGGATTGGCCTTCAGAGACAACCCAGACAATGTTCTCCAACCCGGCCATTGCGTGGCTTCTCGTGGGTCACTGGAGATCAGGACACCCAGTACACAAACTGGCTAGAAGAGGACTTGGCCAGTATCTGCTCTTCCCCACGATGTGTGGCGATGCCCTACAGCATTGCAGCCCATGAGCAAGGGAATAATCTAAAATGGAAGGACGGACCTTGTTCGATTTCAGTGGATGGCTACCTGTGCAGGTACAACTTCCGAGGCATGTGTAAATCTATTGCTAGTGAGGGTGGTGGGAATACGCTTTATAATACCCCTTTTAACCTGCTGAGTACCCTCTTAACGCATGTCCCATTTGGAGCAGTGGCAACTGTACCATGTCCTACTATAGATGACCAGTCAATTCTGTGCACAATGAATGATGATGGAACTGTAGGTTGGAACAGGGATCCACCTTTTTGCTCTGATGTGACTAAGACAAGCTGGTGCGATAAGGACAATGGAGGTTGCCATCACGTCTGCTTTGAGGATGACTCACACAACTACTGTGATTGCAATGAGGGCTTTCTCCTGGCTGAGGATGGGGTAAGCTGCTTTCCGTCTGACCCTTGCAATGGGGATCCATGTGAGTTTGAGTGCTTGCCTGTAATGGACGGCTACCGCTGCGCTTGTCCTGATGGCTACATGCTGGCACCTGATGAACGAGGCTGTGTAGATGTCGACGAATGCCTACAGAGTCCCTGTGAGCATATCTGTGTAAATGCACCTGGAACCTTTGAGTGTCGCTGCCGGGATGGATACCATCAAGATGAAGAGGGTGCCTGTGAAGATGTGGATGAGTGTCTGGATGACCCGTGTCAACATGCATGTGAAAACACATTGGGTTCCCATATTTGCCACTGCCATCTTGGTTTTGCCCCATTGCAAGAGGACCAGAGTCGCTGTCATGATGTTGACGAATGTCAAATTGAAGGAACGTGTGAACAGATGTGTATCAACTATGAAGGAGGCTTTGAGTGCTACTGTGAAGAAGGTTATAATCTTCAATCTGACCAATATACCTGCAGACCCATTGGGGAGGACTTGGAGACTTCCACAACCACTGTCCCCAACCTATTGGTTACTAGTAACCCCATTTGGGAACTAGAGGATCCTGTATACCCGTGGCACCCTGCATCTGAGTCTGACTGGGGATTACCTCTAAACTGGCAGACTGAGCTGCCCAATGTGGAGACTGTTCCGACAGACCTGATTTGGACAACTGAAGTGGAACCTGAAAAAACTACACCAACTGAAAACTCCCCTAAGGTCATTAATGTTGATGATCTTCATCCAGAACAACCAGTTCTTAATGCCTTTTTTCCACCAACCATTCCGACACCCATACCAGATTATTATGAGGATGAGAGCACCACGGTTCCCACAGACCTCCCTTCCTCCACAGCTTCAGGCGGGGCCTGGAATTGGCTCTGGTTCAGCTCAACCCAAACAAAGCCTGAGACACAGGAAACTGCTAAAAACCCTCTTGACTTCCTTGGAGATTATGAGTCTTCTGATCAAGACCATGATTATAAGGACAATGACTATGAATCAGCCACATTTGGTCCAGGGCAGCAAACTTCCACCCTGCTCCCAATGCAGTCACGAGGAATAGAGGAGGTCATACTCGATGGTGACAACAACATTGAGCAGAGCCAAGGAACCAGCTGGTTGCTAGTTGGATTGTTAGTGCCGCTTTGCATCTTCATTGTGGTGATGGTGGTCCTAGGCATTATCTATTGTACTCGCTACACAGTTAAACCACAGAGCAAGAACACAAGCGATTGCTATCACTGGATTGCCGGTGCTGGTGATAAAGCGGCTGCTGACATATCTGGTAGCGGAAATAAGTCCCATGTTTAAGCAAGCAGGACTGTGACTGGACAGTGTGAAAATGTAAATAAATTTTGTTTTGTAACTTCACAGTAGTGGGAGTTCCAAAAGGAATTTGATGGATTGAGGATAGCAGCCCATGCTTTCCCTTTGACATTTTTTATCCACAATTATTTGTGGATGTTTATCTGGACTAAGCAAGAAAAGGGAGCTGGGGGGCAAGGATGAATGACTCTAAAACCACTAAGCCTCATTCTCTGCTGTCCTCCAAGAGGCAATAAAAATTGTTCTACTGTTGCTCACACTGATCTCTTAGTTTGCGAAACAGTTGCTTAACAGTCACATGGCAAATAAGAGAGCATACTAAATAGATGAGGATATTTGCTTGAGTAATGTGGGGTTATTTATTTTTCATTTGAAGGAACTTTCCATCTAAATAGCTGTGGTTGTGTCATTCAAGAGAGTTATGTCTTAAGAGATTTGTTTTGTAAGGAGCCATAACTTCAGTCTATTTTGACAATGTCAAGAATTGTATTCCCTGTGGTGATCCAGACCAAAAAAAGGGCTTTCTATCATATGTGTTAAATGTTGTTGCCACCAAACTGTGCCTAACAAGTCTTGTAACAAGATTATTTGAAAATGCCTTCCAAGCATTGTGTGTTTAATGACAGTAATTTGATTGCTTTGAATAAGTCCTTTAGAAGTTGGCATGCATGCGGACAGTCTGGTCATTATGCCACATTATGAGAGTGAAGTTGGTCATAATTCAAAAGCATTTTAAAATGTCAGAACAAGCAGCCAGACAATGGTATACCAATGAATTTTCTATGATCAGTTTGTAGTGTTATGTTGTGATATGCTAAGTGAAGGTGAGGTACGGATAAACTTGTTCAAACCACAAACCACCAAATTTCTACTTTAACTACTACTTGATTTTTTTTTAAACTGTTTATTAAAGTGCTCAATAAGGCTTAAATTTTTGTGTCTTTATTTTTGGGGGCATGCAATATTTGTCTTTTGATGTCATGGCTTATACATGCCTATAAAATCAATAGACAATGTTGCTGTTAATTGTGTAAAATTTGCAGCTTTTTTAGGGTTAGTGTAAGGATATGTTAAGGGTTTACTCAGTTATATAAACTATGCCTTCATTGTATTCCTTTCTCTCTTGTTCCATGTGGATACAGGTGGAATTTTGAGTGATTGACGGTGGTACTTTGAACACATGTTCTGTACTCTATACCAGCTGATTATCCAAACAGATAAATCTGGACAGACATCAGAGAGCTTCTTACTGTCATGCGGTGTTGTGGACAATTGGCGTATTCAGCCTTCACATCATCACAGGAAAAGCATTTTGGTGTGATCGCCCGAAAACTGACAGCTTCCTACATGTTTTACAGTTCTATGTGAGATTACTTTAGATCTTGTTTTTTTGGATTATTTATTTATTTATTTACTTACTTTTAAGAAATATTACTTTTGAGCAAGGTTGCAATATATCGATCAAAAGTGACAGTAAAGACTTCAACATTGATGAATACAAAGTTAAAAAAACAGCATTTATTTGAAAACAAAGTAAAAATTTATTATGGTTTCCACAAAAATATTAAAGGGTTAGTTCACCCAAAAATGAAAATAATGTCATTTATTACTCACCCTCATGCCGTTCCACACCTGTAAGACCTTCGTTCATCTTCGGAACGCAAATTAAGATATTTTTGTTGAAATCCGATGGCTCCGTGAGGCCTGCATAGGGAGCAATGACATTTCCTCTCTCAAGATCCATAAAGGTACTAAAAACATACTTAAATCAGTTCATGTGAGTACAGTGGTTCAATATTAATATTATAAAGCGACAAGAGTATTTTTGGTGGCCCAAAAAAAAATAAAAAATAACGACTTATATAGTGATGGCCGATTTCAAAACAATGCTTCAGGAAGCTTCGGAGCATTCTGAATCAGCGTGTCGAATCAGCGGTTCAGAGCACCAAAGTCACGTGATTTCAGCAGTTTGGCAGTTTGACACGCGATCCGAATCATGATTCGACACACTGATTCATAACGCTCCGAATCTTCATGAAGCAGTGTTTTGAAATTGGCCATAACTATATAAGTCCTTATTTTGTTTTTTTTTGGCACACCAAAAATATTCTCGTCGCTTTATAATATTAATATTGAACCACTGTACTCACATAAACTGATTTAAATATGTTTTTAGTACATTCATGGATCTTGAGAGAAGAAATGTCATTGCTCCCTATGCAGGCCTCACTTAGCCATCGGATTTCAACAAAAATATCTTAATTTGTGTTCCGAAGATGAATGAAGGTCTTACGGGTGTGGAACGGCATGAGGGTTAGTAATAAATGACATTATTTTCATTTTTGGGTGAACTAACCCTTTAAGCAGCACAACCAGTTTCAACACTGATAATAAGAATTGTAATTCTTGAATTGTAATAGTATTTAAATAAATGGTGCCTTCTTTAAAAAGCATTAAAAAATCTTATGACCCCCAAATTTTGAGCAGTATTGTATAATGTTACACTGGCCCACCAAAACGATTTGGATACTTAAGTCAGAATTTTAAAAAATAGGATTTATTTTGTGGTGTAAATATACATTTAAAATTTCTGAAGCAATATTCTGAAAGAATATTGCAGCTTTGACATATTTAAATCTGCATATTTGTGATAGATTGTGACCCCCCCCAGTCTTGTACAATTCATGTAAAATGTATGATTCATCTTTCATTTTAAATTCTTAATTCGATCAATAAATTTAATTGGAATAAGACACTAAGGGCTGTTACCAATCACATTAAATAATTTACAAATTTACAATAAAAAAAAATTACAACTGCATTAAATAATGTTATGGGATTGTAAAAAATGTTGGGGGGAAATTATATTTTTAAAAATTAAACTAAACCACCAGTAGGTGGCGTCAAGTAACCGTCTTAATAAGTGAGTCATTCATTCAAACGATTCATTCCGATAGCGGATTCATTCAAGAATGAGGCAGTTGTTTATGAATGGGTCATTGAATCTTTGACTCAAAGTGCTTCAAATTGCTGAATCCTTCAGTAACGAAAACAAGGCTGCATCTCAATGAACATTCTATCCATCCTAAATAGTATGAAACATTAGTAATATTCAANTTTGTTTATACCAATCACATTACGTTTGAATGAATGACACAAGTGAGTCATTCATTCAAACGATTCATTCCGATAGCGGATTCATTCAAGAATGAGGCAGTTGTTTATGAATGGGTCATTGAATCTTTGACTCAAAGTGCTTCAAATTGCTGAATCCTTCAGTAACGAAAACAAGGCTGCATCTCAATGAACATTCTATCCATCCTAAATAGTATGAAACATTAGTAATATTCAATACTATTTAGGGCGGATAGGGTGGATAGTAGCCTATGCACATTGGGATGCAGGGTGAGTGTTGCTGCTCTATGGTTCTGCTGTGATCTTTGTAAACATAAGATAAAGAGAGTTGCTTTGATTTTTGGCTAACGTTATATGTACACGTAAAATGATCACTCAGGTTAGAAGCAGTAGTATCTATTTTATTTGTTCTCTGACAGAGCGCACATCCTCAACTGAATGCGCTGCTCCTCTCAGCCACTCACTGAACAGCAGACGCAGAGAGGTGTGCACCTGCGGCAGCGGCAGGAAAGCAAGATCTCGCGCTCGTGCGGCAGTACCGGTGGGTCTCGGAAACTAGATCAGGTTAACAAGTGAGGACTTCAGATGCAAAAGCCTCTAAGTGCCGTCTGAAATTTTCTTCTAAAATGAGCATTTTTATCAAGCTCGTATGTTTAGGTTCAGTAATTTCACTTTAATGGCAATTAATAGGTCCTTTTCATTGCCATTAAAGTGAAATAACTGAACATAAACATACAAGCTTGATAAAAATGCTCATTTTATAAGAAAATTTCAGATGGCACTTAGAGGCTTTTGCATCTGAAGTATATTCGTCACAATGCGCTTTCTTGGAAAAAAGCCGCAAAAGGGGTCTGAAAAGTCGCTAAGTTGGCAACACTGATGCAGCCTTCCGCAGGTCACAGCCTGCCGCTGTCCAAAACGGCGTTACGTCAATTTGGCACCAGCCGGAGACATTTACCAAACTGGTTCTGCGTGTGTATCACACCAATGTACATATTTTACAACAGCAAATCAAAGTTATTAATTATGAAGGCTATATTCAATATAAACTGGTAGTATTATGTTTCTTCAAAACTATCTAAAAAAAATAATAATTTAATGCCTGTACGAATAAAATTGAATGCTTTTTAATGCCATAAGGCCTTAATTTTCGCAAAATCCATTTAATGACTTTTAATGCTTTTTAATGCCCCGCGGATACCGTTTCAATGTTATTGTTGTTAAAGGGATAGTTCACTCCAAATTTTATCATTTACTCACCCTTATGTCATTCCAAACCTGTATGGCTGACTTTCTGTGGAACATAAAAAGATCATTTGACAAATGTTTGTTTTTTAATAGAAGTCAAGGGTCACCAAAATGGCTTTGTTACCAACATTCTTCAAAATTTCTTCTTTTGTGTTTCACAGAAGAAAGTCAAACAGGTTTGAAACGACATGATGGAGAGTAAATGATGACAGAATTTAATAGCAGTAAATTTACTTTACTGCATCCTAGCTCAAAATCAATGCTTTACTGTCAAGTGCATTTCAAGTGACAAAAATGCAATATTAAATTTGTTAATAACTGTATATCTATCATTATTTGTTTCTGTCCTATTTTATTTATTTTTTTTTTTACTCCAGTTTAAGGCCCTAACCCCAGCAAAACATTCAAAGGTGAACTTGTGGGCTGGATGTGCTGGATTTGTCCAAGGCTGAATTTTAGCCCCAGTCCAGCCCTGGTATCTGATATACATAATTGTCTTAATGCAAATTAAGAGCATAATTTTGTAATTATATTATTTCTTAGGAAATATATAAAACAACTTTTAGCCAAATGCTTGAAATCATTATATGCTTCCTCAAAGGCTTTTAACTAATTCTTAAAATAATCCCTTTAAACATTGTAATCAAACTTCCATAATAATTACTAACTATTGCTTGCAGTAATGAGTATTTCAAAGGCTTGCTGACTGTTTGCTTTGTGCCCTCCAGGCACTCTCACTTTCAGCCCAGTGATAAGCAGCTGAGTAAAAATTTCAGCAACAGACTCTTCAAAGGAAAATGTTGGAGTATATCATGGCCTTCCCTTCATTCCACATTCCACAGACTCCTCTTTTAAATTCAGCAGTGCATTAGGAGGGAGAATGGACCGGTTTATGTTATGTATTCCAAAGAGTGTTCGGCATCACTGGCTTAGCTGTGTGTTTGATTGCCTGCATAACCAGTCTCATGCTTTCCTGCCTTTCCCGATAAACAACCTGTCAGCTATATTAATTAAGGAAGAATTATTATTGGAGCACTGTTCCTGCATTCTATGCAACATATAGAATCCGAAGTCAATTTTATGCTTCTTTTCCACCACTTATGGAGGCTGATGTGGCTCATTAAAAACACCCCTGATTTCAGTCTGACATTCCATATCCCATCAGACATGGAATACTGGCAAATGCGTTTAGCATACCTTGGTGTATTGGGATGGACAGAGAGTACCAAAGTTTTATTTATTATATTTTTTCAGTATAGAGAATCCTAGCAAGCCTAAATGACCTAAATTCCATGTATTACCATGGAACAAAGTTAATGGTATTCATGAGTGTGTTTGATGTCAAGGTGTTTTCCTTCATTCTGCTCATTTTCATCATTCCAGTTCTTATGATTCATATGCGAATGCTCAGTTCAGCTATAGGACTTTCAGTAAACTTGCTGGCAATTTGAATGAATCACGTACAGCCGAGTCTCGATTATGCTTTATGTGGCCAATACAAACAAAACTTCACATGTATCCTTATGGACTCACTTGGCTGCCTGCTATAATGCTTGTCTTATGGTCAGTCATGTGTGAAAATGCAATGTGTCAGAAATTTGAGGAGGCAAAGTGTGAAGAGAAAGGAGGATCTGGTGGCCAGGGAATCTAAGAGAAGATTCAGAGAAGGAAGGAGAGATGAGTGCTGTGAGATGTGTATTTTGCTCTTCTAATCCTATACTGTAATATGGAGCCAGGCTGAATATCTCTGCACGACACCAGAGATGCCTCAAACTGGGCTTCTTGTGTATTAGTTTCCAATCTTTGATTTATAGCTTTCAGTAAATTATTAAGAAATATAAAAGATACTTCCTTAACCAAAGGACTTTTAACATCATGCATTATGTATGTGAGTAAATGGAGCTATAAAGGGACTCCAGAAATAAGATGAGATGTAAAAAAGAGATCTAGCTCTCTGTGAATGTGTATGATCTGTGCATTCATAATAGTATGAAATGATGCTAAGACTTCACAGTTATTTCTCAGCAATATACATCATTTTATCAGGTACGTGTGATTGTGAACAGCCCCTTTTTTTGTTCTTAGCTAAATATGCGGGTATGTGTGTGCAATATCACTGACTTCCTATAGAGAGAAATTTGCTCAACTTCATAATCTGCTCTCAAGTGAATCTTTTCTAAATCTCTCAAAAAGGCAGACTATGTTTCTGGTGTAAAATACAAAATTCATAAACTAAAAACATCGTCAGTCATGTTGTAGGATGTATGAAACATTGCATGCTCTTATAATTTTCCTTTCAGAATAAAGCAGATCAGACAAAATGCAGTCATGCCCTATTTTACTAAAGCGCTTGGATTACTCACAAATCATGAAATTCCTTTTGAGAAGGGATTTGATGCGACGCAGGCATCACTTTCTCTTTCCAAGTCACAGTGAGGACTGCCATTCTCAAGGCTTTTTGTTTCCAGGAAAGTCAACCAGAACCAACACCCAAATCCCACGATCTTTACTTTGGTTCTGTCCTGGCTTCTTAAAGTACTAATAACACACCTCGTGATGCCTTGTGTTTATGGGACAGAGGGATTAAAGATCTACAATTAGATATTTTTGAAGATATGGTTCATGCCATTCAAGGTCTATCTGTTTTCACAAGCTGCTGAGCAGATGTGTAGATCATGGGGTTTCCCAAGCAGACCCCTTTGATCTGTCAATCAAACTTAAAATCAGCCTCATTTTCCATCGCAGTAATTTTACAAACAAATACAACATGATTGTTTTTTTGTCCAATCTAATGTAGTTAGTGTGTGTGTGTGCGCGCGTGTGCGTGTGTATGTATGTAGATACATATAGGCTATTTATAGGCTATCACAATTAAGTGCAGTATATGGACATTTTTTATGTCTGAACAGTTGGTTGTATGTTTATATATAAAATGTAAATTCTGTCATGATTACCTCACCCTCATGTCGTTCAGTGTTGGTTAATTTATTTTTATTGTGTGGGCAAAAACAGTTGAAACATTATTTGAAATAATTCTGCAGGTTTGGAACAACATGAGGGTGAGTATATGACACAATTTTCTTTTCTTATTGGACTTTCCCTTTAAAGCTGCAGTCGGTAAATTTTGCCTCTTTGACGCCATCTCTGTTTGAAACTGACAATTGCAGTTATTTGCAGAATTATCATCTTTATGTGGGTTGTGCCTTGGCACGACTCCTCAGCGTGGATGAATCTAATGTTTGCTGTCAGTCACCGCACCAGTGTGGATACTGTACTTTGAAATCACAGACTGTAGTCTTGAAGTATGACCAAAGTAAGAATTTTCACCAGAAAATGTCATCTGAACAAGCACGTAACAAATCTGCCACTTTTGTTCTGACCAACTGAGAAAAAAAAAAAAAAGCATTTCAATAAATCACGCTGCCAATGGTGATCAAATCTAACGATCGCTTAGCTCGGATCATGTCAAACCGTGCAAATTATTATTATCGTTATACTTTGTTCTCAAATTGTTAACAATATCAGCATTGCATGACTATGTGTATTTAGTGTGTATTAGCGTTACTTGTAGATTTCGATTTCTGTACAGTCTACACTGTGTGCAGAATTATTAGGCAAGTTGATTTTCTGATCATATTTTTTTTCTAAGCACATTTTACCAATTCCAAACCACATCAATCTTAATAACTACTATTAATATTGTATTTAATCATTTATAAGTGATATATAATTGTTCATGAAGGCTGGAAATGAAAAATGCCTTATATTCAGGTGTGCATAATTATTAGGCAGGATTGCTTTTACAGGCAAAATGAGCCAAAAAAGAGATTTAACTCAGGCTGAAAAGTCAAAAATTATTAAATGCTCTTGAGAAGGACGCAATACTAATGCAATACTAGAAATTGCAAAGTTAAAGCATGACCAATGGACAGCAAAATGCTCATTGGGTCAGCGGGGTCAGACAAAAACATCTGGAGAAGAAAAGACACATGTTAACTGCAAAATAATTAAGAATTAAGGTGAAGAATTAAGTGTGAAACCATCAGGAACCCTTTAGTCTCCAGCGCCACCATTTCCCAGTACTGAAACCTACCTGGAGTCTCCAGAAGTGCAAGGTGTCAGGATTTCAGAGACTTAGGTTAGGTAAAGAATCCTAAAAAATGACCCTAAAATACATGAAGAATGGGTTTTTATAGGCCTTATAGACAGACAGCTTGAGAGTGACTCCTGAAGGACCAACACCACATCCTCTTGTACCACTGTTTGAAGAATTTATCTTCCAGAATCTGGCAGTAAGGTGAGGGAGTTCACTTTTAGTCCATCTCTTATCCTGAAATGTCCGTCTTGCAGAGATGGACTAAAAATGATCTTCCAAAACTTACTGCCAGATTCTGGAAGATAAATTCTTCAAACAGTGGTACAAGAGGATGTGGTGTTGGTCCTTCAGGAGTCATTCTCAAGCTGTCTGTCTATAAGGCCTATTAAAACCCAGTCTTCATGTATTTTATAACACTTCAGCTTGTGATTCTTATTAAGTGCGGGTCATTTTTTAGGATTCTTTAGCTAATCTAAGTCTCTGAGATCCTGACACCTTGCACTTCTGGAGACTCCAGGTAGGTTTCAGTATTGGGAAATGGTGGTGCTGGAGACTAAAGGGTTCCTGATGGTTTCACACCTAATTCTTCACCTTAATTCTTAATTCTTTTGCAGTTAACATGTATCTTTTCTTCTCCAGCTGTTTTTGTATGACCCCGCTGACCCAATGAGCATTTTGCTGTCCATTGGTCATGCTTTACCTTTGCAATTTCTAGTATTGCATTAGTATTGCATCCTTCTCATAATCATTTAATAATTTTTGAGTTAAATCTCTTTTTTGGCTCATTTTGCATGTAAAAGCAAACCTGCCTAATAATTATGCACACCTGAATGTAAGGCATTTTTCATTTTCAGCCTTCATGAACAATTATATATCACTTATAAATGATTAAATACAATATTAATAGTAGTTATTAAGATTGATGTGGTTTGGAATTGGTAAAATGTGCTTAGAAAAAAAATATGATCAGAAAATCAAATTGCCTAATAATTCTGCACACAGTGTAATCTCTAACATTAATTTGTCATGATACAATCCGCCATCCAAATGATAAGTTTAATTATTGCAGCTGCTGTGAGAAAAGGCTATAAATGATCCGCCTCACATGCAATATAGCCTAGTTAGCTGGGACTCCTCCTTTATGTAAACAGGCGTGACGCAATGACGCATAGACAAACGGCGACATGTTTGAACTTCCCGCGAAAACCCACCAGCACCACCCAAATTATTACAAGCTTACCGTTGTGAATCGGGCTAAGGTAAAGAGATAGTTTTGAACACTGGCTGGTTATGTACTTGCTCAATAATTGATTTTGGATCATTTTTTACCAAAAAAAGTTACGAATAGCAGCTTTAAGAATCATGGCAGCAAATTTTCTGATACAGTTGTTCAGAGAGCTTCATTGATGGACAAAGAGTCGTGGATTTAAGGGTAAAAAGATAAGTGACCAAATGACTCTACCCTTAAACACAAACCGTTGTAGTTTAACTGTTAGAGATTGTGAGATTGTAAGATTGACTGTTCTGCTCTTGTGTTTCTGTATTTATTTTGGTCTGTCTGCCTGTCTAACATGACCTTAGACCATACTTAACCCCTTAGCATAATGTAAAATCAATGTGTCTGAAAATAAAAAACTAGGCCGCATGTGTGATGTGAATGTGCTAGTGTTTAAAAATAGCAAGAATTATCTGTTTAACATTCTCCACCATGACATTTTCTCCTACAAACCCTAGTCTTTGTGATTTGAGTTGCTTGGGAGCAGTTGTGAATGAAATCTATTCTAATTAGAATCATTTCTTTGTGCATGAGGCCCAGGGGATCCTCTTCTATCCTGCAGTTATCAATCCATAGTCATTACCTTGCCAGATATCTGATTACATGCTAGTCTAGGGCTTTTTGAATGCTTTTGTCTCGTTTATAAAACTTAAAACTATAAAACTATAAAGATTTATTAATAATTTATAGCGCAGATTGTTAAAGTGAAGTAACATCTGTGGTGTAATCTAATATTTCCTGTGCAGATTTTTCGCCCCACGATTCCTGTCTAGACAATCACATAAATGTAGCTGAGGTGAATCCTTAGGAGTTTTTGTCTGAACATTTTCTATTTATCAGTGACAACCCCAGATGTATTTTTTATTCTCAACTGAAGTCTTTCAAAAATACAATATTTATATCATTATGAATAAGGAAGGAGACAAGATGCATTACACTAATGTATGAATGTCATGAATAACACCCTCAGCGATTTCTTTTTTAACTCAAGCTGCTGTTCTTTCTTAGAAAGAATTTGGGAATTGATTTCCTCAGGAAGCCTGTGCTTCAAATCAAAAAAATGGCATACAAGAGAGAAAAATTAATTTATGATGAACAACTGCAGTCCAAATTGTGACTAAACAGAAATTGCACTGACACAAATGGATACAGTACGTTTTGTTCAAATCCTTTTATGTTTCCTTCCATCGGAAGAGTAATTTTCTATCCAACATGAGATTTCCAGTTTTTTTGCTTAAATATTTTTTATATAATTTTACTTAGCAACATTCATCAGTTAAATTTAGAATTAATTGTCATAATAAACACTTCTTCCTCCAAGTAACAGTTCAATAATGTGACTGTAGGCTGTTTACAGTTACCAGGCAACAACTTGGCACATTAAAACTGAATGTGCAGTCACAGGTGTTTATATTACAGCTTTGAATGCGACTCGTCCAAGTTGTACTGTTTCATAAATACTTGAGGATATTGTATGGATTCAAGGTCAGCTGCTAAAGTGGTAATGTGGTTTAGCAGCCAAAAATAAGCATAAGTATACCTGCAAGCAGCAATTATCAGTGTTCAAGCATTTAAGGTCTTTAAGGCAATGTGTAAAGTATTATGTTTTATTTAGCAAGCATGTAACCAGTTAAATCATAGAAGGAAAAGACAATTTACAGCCAATACATGCTTCTTAAGAGTCATGCCATGCTCACGTAATGATGCGAAGTTCTGAGTTTTTGTTTAGGAACGATAGGCTTTTGGGTAGACTTGGCCATGCCTGTTTCTCAAATGACCCTGCTATTGCTATCCAAAGGCCAAAGTTCAACCTTTTTTTTTTTGACAACTATTGACCAAGAGAGTTCAGAGAATTCCTTTCCTAATGGTTAATTTTCATAAGAGAGCTCAGTCAAATTCATTTAAAAATGTAAATTCAACAGGTATGAAATACGATCAGTAAGAGAAAAACACTAAATAATAAGACTGGACTGTGGCAGGTTAGTTGGGAAATACATTTATTTATTATTCAGAATGCACATTTAAGGGAAATATATTTATAGGAAGGTAGGTTTCAGCAGATTGAAGATATGAGATGTAAATGTCCTCAGTTTGGAAATGCATAGGTCTTCTACACACTAACTTACGCGCCGCGTATTATTTTAAAAGAATGATCTTCATCCCGCTGTATCAGTCTCACCCATGCTTTCCTCTATTCTTGTTGTATCTGGAAATCGTGAAAACTGAGGTAAGGGTGTCGTTGTTTAGAATTAGAGCCGCCAGATCGCTGCAACCGGCAAGAGGATTCAGCCATTAGTTTTGAATGCATTGCGATGGGACCGGAAATAGCGATACACTGCTTCGCTTACCGGAAATAGGAAGTGTAATAAAGGTCTACGCTTTAAGCATGTGAAAAACGCGAAGGCGCCCCCCCGGTGGTGATTTCTTTCTAATTTCTCACAGGCCTCTAGAGCCGTGAGTCAAACAGGCCCAGTGAGTTTCATTCCGATCAGCCTCCGTTAACCTTGTCTGATAGCCGCTCAAACTTCAGTGGCTGGCGGCGGACATGTTTTTCGAGATGCATCAATGTCCACATAGAGAGTCGTGGCCCCTTGGACGAAGACACTGCACGCCAACTTTCAAGTCAATCAGACTCACGGTTGGGTAGTTATAGCCGTTTTCATGTTTTTGTCCTGTTATAGCGCCACCTAGTGGCCAATCGCCGCAAATTTTTTAACTGTGACCAAAGATTGAGCCTATAGACTGGTGTTTCGCGTTTGGTGAAAATATCTCATTCCGTTCACGAGTTATAGCCATTTTAGTAAAAGTGGCCCCGCCCACTTCGAACGTTTTGGCGCCCCTTAGCGACTCTAAATAAAAATTTCAACTTTTTTTTTGATAACCTGATATTCAGACTCCAGAGAATCTCGCTGCACTGGTTTTGTTCCGATCGGGCGAAAACCTAGGACTAGTTTGCAAAAGTAGGTTTTCCAAAAAATCCAAAATACCCGAAAAGGGCAACGAGTGAATCTTCTCTGCCTTGAGCCAAGGAGTCCAACAATATAAGACACTTGAGCCTAGGCCTAACGGTTCCATTTCATACTTTTGACCGTGGTAACGCAACCGTCAGGGCGATCAGGGCAACCCATGGTGACGTTGTAGGCGATGTGAGTACTGCCAGCCCACAAAGTTTCAAGTCTCTACAATAGGGTTTACAGTGCTACGCGCTTGCCTTGAGCCCCTAAAAATAAGACACTGGTAAAAGGATTTAAACCCATCAGACACTAAGCACAATCAGCATCTTCTGAAAGCAAAGTATTCATCATTATTATATGCTCAGTTGTTAGTAGTGGGCGGAAAGATTTCCTCAGGTGTCTTTGTCTGTATGTAAATTCCATGCATCTCAGCTAGAATGGAAAACTGAGCTCGGTCATTTATAAAAAATTCTTATTTGAGAAGTCATCAGTAAATTCTTGTCAAATGAGATTCTATTGATTAAATGAATAGCTTGGAACAAATGTTCATTCAGCTGTGAATGAGCTATGAACAATAAACAGTATGGAATGTAGTAAACCAATCATGAGGAATCATTTGATTATCTGCGCCGTTTGCGCTTGGAATGTAGCAGTTTATTGGTGGAAATATGGAGTGGTGAGCCATGACTATACATAAAGTGAGCGGTTTCTAACAGATATCGCCTGACTGGACTGTCTTACTTAGGAAAGAATGTTTAAATCATATCATCCTTCCAATTCTATCATCCGAGATTTAAACACAATACATTATCCGTGTGTCTCCTAATTGACTCCACCGAGGCTGAAAATGAGGAATCAATAAAAAAGATTCTCTTCACTATATATATTATGTCAGGTATTTGGATTCACTCCTTTTGGTGGAGGTCCCCAGTTTGTCTTACTAATTCCTGTTAAATGACTCTCTGGAAACTTCACTGGAACATAATGGAGGGTTATTAGAGCTTTAGGTGAAACCAGATGTGGGAGGGTCATAAAATCACCATTTCTTTAAATGATCTTCTCCTGCGGCACCAGCACTTCTTGTTTGACCTAGCTTTCCAAGAAAGTGCTTTAAACGGGAGGTCTTCCATATCCTAACATTTACGAAATGATGGAAAATTGACATGAACTCTTCTTTAATCTTGGTGCTGTTTACAGTACAGGAGAGCCTGTCTGAAATTGAGGTTATTGCCCTCATTTCTGTGCACCGTTTTATTTTTAGCCTTTTCTATCAATCACAATGTCTTAGTCTGCCTCCTTCCCTATGATCAATTTCTCAAACACCCAACCTCAGGGGTCTCAGCGAGGTCTGCAATGCAGAATTTTTCTATGGACAGAAGCCAGATCAGGCAGCTTTTTTCCCCCCGCATACCTCTGACAGAAGGATAAGGACATGTAGACAGTACAAGAGTTCCTACTTGACCTTTATTCTAATAATATTACTGGGCAAGGTGCTTTTGTTCTCACTCTGATATAGATGGTGTCATGTTGACAGTTTGGAAGAAGGGTCAAAATGTAGCATGGAAAAATATGATTGCGCCCCAGAGTTTTAGAAATTGCTGTCGCATCTAATCATTTGTGCTGATAACCGTTCTTGCCGCAAGCACATACAAAGCATTTTTGGACACAGTCTTTTCAGAATACACACAATAGACACTAGCAGTATGACAGATGCTTAATGGTAATGTTGTACTCATGCCGAAGACCATTGAGGAAATGTCACTGTGATTGAGTCCTATGTTTCCTCCATGTGGCCCCTTGGGGTTGTGCACATGTTCAGTCAGCATTCATCTACAGTTCTGCTTCATTCTTGGTCAATGAACAAAAATGTCTGAAAAAAGGCAAGGAAAAGAATGGTCACGCATTTGAGCAATATTATTATAAAAGAAACAATCTGGCCTCACATTTAAACTTCATTACCATAATAAAGGCAGACGAAGATTGGTGTGGACTCTAATTAAATGACTGTCTCATTTGTGATATCACAGATCAGTTAGTTTTGTCATTAAAGTCATTAAAACTGTAGCCATTGTCATCATTACAATTCCACATCAAGCACACAGCCTTCATGAACATAGAACAAGTATAGAACAAGATTTTCTTATTTTTGTAGTTGTGGATGTTGCAAAATATAGATTTTTGTGAAATATAGAGTTTTGGGTGGTTGCTATGCAGCACATATCCTCTATATCTTTTTATCTATCAATCTTTTGTCAAATCAAGGACTTTTTTGCTATGAATGGATACTAGCCACCTCAGAACTCTCATTTATAAAAGCATTTATATGCAGTCACCTAAAAAATGTGAAATATTTTAACATCAGCAGTGTCACATTTCATGTTTTTTTCATTATCTTGCATATGATGATTCTGCAGTCCTGTTCAGTTTTTAATATATAAGGAAATAATGTTGTCCACGTTTATTTAATGCTTGAATAAACTGACCATTACTTGCTTTTCACAACACATTATAGGCCGTGAGAGACAATATTTGCTATAGAAAATAATAGTTTAGCGATCATATGTCTCCTATGCTGTTATCTGTAGTAAATTAAATTTGTATAAATGCATGTTTACCATTAACATTGCAGAAATCATGCTCAGAAAAACTTTACATGCTCCTGAAGGTTTATAAAGGGCTAATGCATTTGAATATATGAATTTTAATGTCTGTTGAATTAATATTCAGAACAAATAGTTTTGAGAAGGCTGCTGGCTTATTTGACTCCTTTAAGTCTGTATTTCTCCAATTACATTTAAGCTTTAGAGAAATTCTGTAGCCTTGGGACTGAGTATCTACATGCTAGCAGATAAATTCACTGACTCACGCTGCCTTTATTTTATTTATTTATTTATTTTTACCTTTAAGACAGAAGTGTTGGGCTTTGGCATTAATTCAAAAATCCACCCAGATACTGTGGAGACCTTATTTAGTTCCACCACATCTCAAAGGTACACTGCTTTTCACATCCATATGCTAAAATTTGTCCAGGCTTTCTATAATTGTTCTAAAGTTGAAAGGCTTTACCAACCTGCCCTTTCTGTGATTGAGGGTAATAAGTTGTTGGTCAAAATATATGCTCAGTGCCGTGGGTATATTGGGGATTTGATAATCCGGTCACCCGGGTTCTTCAGGGGATTCAGTGTGATTAGTTCTGTCCATCCTGATCAACAGTAAATGGTTTCAGTAGCAGTACTGAATATATAAATAGGACCATCTTGTCACGTTCATCCTCATGTTGTGCCTATATTTATTTATATACCCCCTGCTGCATCAGTCAAATATTTAGCATGTAAATTACTCACCCTTATGTCGTTCTAAACCTGTATGACTTGCGTGTTCTACCGTGGAACACAATATAGGAGTATTTCTGAAGAAGATCCTGGCCACTCACGATATAATTAAAGTGAATGAGGACTGGAGTGGAAGATTAGGCTACAGTAAATAATGACTTAACCCTCGTATTACCCTCAAAATCCAGTAACACCGGTTTGCCAGTGGGGTCAGTTTGGCCCCAGCAATTAAAAACCTCCAGAATATGATTTTATTTTCAAAGGTTTATGTATCAAGTACTTTATGTTTCTTCATTGACTACTCAAATAGCTCNATTATATTATATACTATATATTATAATTCCCCCCTCCCCCTACACTATTATGATGTAATACTACAGGTATGGTTATGATAGGTTAGGGCCCCAAAGCAGATGAAAGTTGTTGAAGATTAAAAAATAGCATTTTTTAATGACCTCAGTATTTTATAATTAATAAAATATAATATAATATAATGTATTTGCTATCAAGGGTAATAACATGCAGTATGTTTGGAGGCAAATTTGACACTCCCTTGGGACCGCCCCACTCTGATCACTAGCTGATCACTTTTTACCAGGACCTCAAACAGTTCCTTTTTTGTTTGTTTGTTTGTTTGTTTTTGCCAATGAAGAGTTTTGCAAATACTGTATGTAAAATGCATCTGATCAATACCACAACTAAAGCAGCAAACCTTTAACAAGCAGTTCATCTAATGAGGGTTTCTGAGACTACAACCCACTGCAGAGAACCACCAAAACTTTCGGCCATGGATTTACCCTATCATTCAAGTGGGGGGCGGGACCATAATAAATTGCCTTTTTTGAAAAGTAATGTACCTCCTTGTGGTTGAGAGACAACAGAGAAAACAGAGAAAACACTAAGAAAACACTTGATGTTTTTCTTGGAGAAAAGTGGCTTCTTTGCTGCCCTTCTTCACCAAGCCACTGTCCAAAAGTCTTGACCTCACTGTGCCTACAGATGCACACCTGCTGCCAATATTGAGCTCTGCACATGGTTCAGGATTGACTCTTCAGGAGGTGACCGTCCTGCCGCTTGCTGGACACTCTGGGATGTTCTGAAGGCTTCTTCATTGCAGTTGAATTTCTCAACGTGAAGTTCTTGATGATCCAGTAAATGGTTCTTTCAGATGCTTTGCATCAAAATGGCCTCACATGCAAAGAAATTGCTGCAAAGCGATGATGGGTACATGTCTTTCTTTAGAGGTAACCATCGAAGATGCAAGAACACAATGACTGGAAGCACTTTTTCCTCATTGTTTGCACTTTCCCATGTGCTGATGTGATTAGTGAAATTATGCTAGCTGATCACTTTTTACCAGGACCTCATACAGTTCCTTTTTTGTTTGTTTGTTTTTGTCAATGAAGCGTTTTGCAAATACTGTATGTAAAATGCATCTGATCAATACCACAACTAAAGCAGCAAACCTTTAACAAGCAGTTCATCTAATGAGGGTTTCTGAGACTACAACCCACTGCAGAGAACCACCAAAACTTTTGGCCATGGATTTACCCTATCATTCAAGTGGGGTGGGCGGGACCATAATAAATTGCCTTTTTTGCAAAGTAATGTACCTCCTTGTGGTTGAGAGACAACAGAGAAAACAGAGAAAACACTAAGAATCTCATTCTGAGCAGGATGTCTCAAAATTAGGATTCTCCTCATCTATGTTTTCATGAGAATTATGACGCCTTTTCCCAAATAAGGATTTCAAAAAAGTCTTCATCAAAGCGTTGTAAGCCATGAGCCAAGCCAGCCAGCTATGAGGTGAATCATAACATTAAAAATGTTGTTTTGAAGCAAAAAGGTATGAAAATACAAAGGTACTGTGTAATTAACAGCTTTAGTGATGGAAAGAACCATGAAGCATTTCGAACAGCAAAATAAAATAAAAAAAAATACGATGGAGAAATATAAAACTCTTAAAAAATTTAAAATGTTGATATTATATATAGGTTGATTGGGACACTTTTTCCAAGTCATCTCAATGGCAACAAATTGTCCCAATCTCCCTGAATTCACCCTATATACACTGCCCTCCAAAAGTTTGGAAACGCCCTAGAAAAGTGGGGTTTTGGACAATATTGGCATGAATCCTTTTTAATTTGTGATAATTTTGCACTGATAAGGGACAACACAAACTACGAAAACATATTTTATTATATAAACAGTTTATAGAAAAAAACTTTAAATGTTCGATTCATCAAAATATCCACCATTAGCAGCTATCTGACCTAAACTGGGTTCTAATTGGTTCATTGTATTCTAAACTTAATTGGCAATCAATTGTTGAAGCTATTATGGTGTGCTGACCCCAAAATCTTTTACAAACCTGGGCCAAGTTTAAACCAGTAACCAGGCATCACAGCTAGCAAAGGGGCATGTCTGACTTTGACATGTATATATTGCCATTTTATGTAATCAAAATGAAAATTATTATTGCTGGTCTTCAATGATAATGTCAAGTTACTGTAATGTATTTGCACAAAAAAATGATAAGGATTTATGCTGATATCGTCCAAAACCACACTTTGCCAGGGGTGTTTCCAAACTTTTGGAGGGCAGTGTGTGTGTATATATATATATATAGTTTATTGCAAAATATGCATATATATTCAAATATTTAAGTATTTTGAGAACATTGGGAGACAACTCGATTGTCATTCGTGAGATGGGCGTAGCTAAGGAGATCTTTTGGCGAGTTTTGCTTGTTTCAACACTCTGATTGGTGTAATGTTCTGTACAGCATCATGGGTAATGTAGTTTTTTACTTCCGGACTGTTGCACTCTATTCCTTTACTTATATTCTAAAATAATAACTTAATGTGTTATTCTTTTTGAAAGTTTACAGACATGATGTTAAAAATAAAATCTTTGACCATCAGTGACCAAAGTACAACCATTTTTTGATAGTTATGTACAAACTGGGAAGCAAAGCAAGGAAACTGAAGAAATCACAGTACCTGGATGCTTTTTGTCAAGAATAAGTAGGCAGCTTCATTGCTTTATGCTAACCAGACTTAAATCACAAAAGGCTATGAACAGTCATGGATGCACAAGGAGACAGCGTATTATATTAATCAAGGGAATGTAAACTTCAACAGGATAATTTGTGTAAATTAAGTAATTTTTGCTATGATCAGTAGTTCCATCAGTATTAAAACTGAACTTTAAATGTCTTGCAGAGAGTTTCTGCAAGAGAGTATGTAACAGAACTGTATTTCCCAAGACTTCTGGCATGAGGAAAAGAAGGCTGCGTAATTAAAAAAGGAATCTTAGTTTGCAGTTTCACCACAAGAATCACTTATGTCTATTTTATCAGTTCACCTTCATAAAAATAGCTCAGCTATGCGATTTTCCAGAATTAAAGAAATTGAAGCAAAGTTTTGTAAAAGTGAAGACCTTGTTAAAGTTTGATAAAGGTTGGTCTGAGCGGTTCTACTGGCATAGAAATTGAATGAGGAAAACTTCGACAGTGGCATTGAATTACAATCAGAGCACTGTGTGAGAAGATGTTTAATGCACATTTTGAGTATTTTAATGGCTATGTTCAGAATGACAGTACTCTTACTATATATGCAGTATATAGTCAGTATTATATTCTTTGCACAGTATGCAAATTTTATATATGCATAGAATACACAGATAACATATCATTCAATGTTTTTTTTTTAAATTAGTACTTTTATAGGATGCATTAAAATGATCAAGTCATTTTTACAATTGTTACAAAAAAAATTATATTTCAAATAAATGCTGTTCTTTTGAACTTTTATCAAAGAATCCTAAAAAAAAAAAAAGTGTTTCCACAAAAATATTAGGCAGCACCATTGTTTTCAACATTGAGAATAATAAGAAATGTTTCTAGAGCAGCAAATCAGCATATTAGAATGATTTCTGAAGGATCATGTGACACTGGAGTAATGATGCTGAAAATTCAGCTTAGATCACAGGAATAAATTACATTTTAAAATATATTACAATAGAAAAATAGTTCAAATGTTATTTTAAATTGTAATAATATTTTGATATTACTGTTTGACTGTATTTTTAATTTTTTTAAAAGTTGCCTTAGTGATATAGTGTATAGTGGATATAGGAACATTTTCGGTATGCGTCTTTTGGTTCGGTACACTTGTACCGACAAATACAGAGTTGTATAGCCCATTAACCACTAACCACCAATAATCGCAATAAGCTCTGTGTTTTCTTACTTTTGATAAGAAATAAAGTCTCATCCCTCAATTTATGTCATGATGTGGCATGACAGATCACTGTATACAGGAGCCTCAGTTGAAGCGGCAGCGCGGAGCGTGAGTGAACGCTATCATCTCTTCCTCTTTAATATTAGTTACAGAATAAACATGAATGAACATCTGAAGGTATGTTGAAAGATACAGTACAACCAGGGTATCCGCGGGGCATTAAAAAGCATTAAAAGTCATTAAATGGATTTTGCTAAATTAAGGCTTTAAATGGCATTAAAAAGCATTAAATTTGATTCCTACAGGCATTACATTTTTTAGATAGTTTTGAGGAAAAATAATACTACCAGTTTCTTTTGAATAAAGCCTAAATAAATAATAACTTTGATTTGCTGTCGCAACATATGTATTTACTGGTGTAATACGCACACGGAACCAGTTTGGTAATTGCCTCCGGCAAAACTGCCGTAAAGCTGTTTTAGACAGCGGCGGGCTGTGACCTGGAGACGGAAGGCTGCATCAATGTTGCCAACTTAGCGACTTTTCAGACCCCTTTTGCGAGTGCGTTGTGACGAATATAGCGATTTGTTAACCGGATCTTGCTTCCGAGACCCCTACTACCGCACGAGTGCAAGATCTTGCTCTCCTGCCACAATGCGCACCTCTCTGGTTCAGCAGTGCATTCAGTTGAGGATGTGCACTCTGTCAGAAAACAAATGAAATAGATACGATTGCTTCTAACCTGAGTGATCATTTTACGTGTACATATAGCCAAAATCACAACAAATGTCTTTATCATATGTGTATGGTGATTTTGTCAGACAACGTCTCGATAATAAATCAAGATTTTAGTGCATGTCAGGGCTCGAACTTTACTTTCCCGACCGGACAAGGACCTGATTAAAATGTCAATACCAAAAAACAAACAAAAAGAAAAGCAACTTGGGAATCACCAAAATGCTAGTATGACTGCTTTTATTACATGTAGTGTTAGTGGCGATCGATAGTGGATTATAATATGCTATATAATGTACTGATGATAACAAGGTTGCGCTGTTGAGGCTCGCGCACCATCTCGAGGAGAAATAAAAACATGAGTGAAGCACACACAAAAAGAAACTCAGTTAAACATATTGTGGGAAAAATTCAAAATGTGGAGTTTTTATAACTTGATACTGGTAAGCAAAACCACATACGCTGATTCATAACGCTCCGAAGCTTCCTGAAGCAGTGTTTTGAAATCGCCATCACTAAATAAGTCATTATTTAGATTTTTTTTGGCGCACCAAAAATATTCTCGTCGCTTTATAATATTAATATTGAACCACTGTACTCACATGAACTGAATTAAATATGTTTTTAGTACCTTTATGGATCTTGAGAGAGGAAATGTCATTGCTCCCTATGCAGGCCTCACAGAGCCATCAGATTTCAACTAAAATATCTTAATTTGTGTTCCAAAGATTAACGAAGGTCTTACGGGTGTGGAACGGCATGAGGGTGAGTAATAAATGACAGAATTTTCATTTTTGGGTGAACTAACCCTTTAAGCCATTACATTTTAGAAGGAACATTGACTGTTTTTATTCTATTTTATCAGCAAAAATAGTTTCAAACAAAGATCACAGCAGTACCAAAGCGCAACACTCAGCCTCGTTTTCATTACTGAATCATTCAGCGTTTTGAACAAATCGGTTGAGTCAAAGATTAAATGACCCATTCATAAACAACTGCCTCATTCTTGAATGAATCAGCCATTTGAATGAATCGTTTGAATGAATGAATTAATGACCCACTCATTAAGACGGTTACTTGCCGTGGTTTAGTTTCATTTTTAAAAGTATCATTCCCCCCTCAACATTTCATATTTGTATTTTCAAACATTATTTAAAACAATCCCATAACATTATTTAATGCAGTTGTAATCAATCAAAAATATGCAGATTTACATATGTCAAAGCTGCAATATTCTGAAAGGATATTTGCTTCAGAACAAATTTATATTTCCACCACAAAAAAAATTAAAAATAAAAATAAATTTCCGGACAAGCAACTGTTTTACTCGTACAAGTGAATGACCGATTTACGCGTGTCCACATGACAAGGCTTAATGTCGAGTCCTGTATATAATCTTAATGAGCCCCGTTTCAGTCACCATTTCATATTGTCTGACAACAAAAACTGAAAAAATATATAGATGAAACAATTTTATTGGGAATTTGGCTGTATTAAAATATATTATGTGAGCAAAAGGGTAGCAGCAGCAGAGAAGCAAACAAATCTAAAGGGCTGACACTTGGGAGAATGCAAATACAACAATGACATGATGAATTTTCTAATTGCCGTATGTCGTCATCTATCGACATTTAGCGGCATATATATATATATATGGCATTAAAAAATTTAAATATTGGCATTAAAAAGGCATTAAAAAGCATTAAATTAGATTTGATGAAACCTGTAGAAACCCTGACAACTTACTGAAACGTATCATATCTCGTGTAATCGCTCAATCAGTGTTTCAACCCCAGAAAGACATGAACGAAACAGCTTTTAAACAATGTCACGTAGAATTTACCTCAGAAATGCCATTCAGTGTCCACAGCTTGTTAGTTCTCTAGAGAAATGAACTCTTTCACCACATATATATATATATACTATATTAGCCTATATATTCATTATATTTGACTTAACCTGTCTTGATTATTTAATGTATATGTTTAATGTATGTTTAAATAAATCTGTCTTGAAAACAAGTTATGACGGCCACTGTGTAAATGAATATATTTCAACATCGAATGGAATTGGAGTAGAAACTGTTAATGTAAAAACTGCCATAAATGCAATTTACATGTTTGCATACAATTTTTATGTGAGTGTTGACATTCTTTGTCAGTTTTACATACTTTTTCTATCAGTATTGTGTAGCCTATGTTGTAAGCCAGTTTTAAAACATAGCAAATGTTGACCTGTAGATAATGTTTGAACGGAGAGGATGAAAATCAGCTATGTTGAGCTGTTCACATTTGTAATATCATCAACTGATTTTTCTGAATAACAGCAATGCTACACAATTCTGCAGAATCTACAATGAAACAATTTATATATGCAGTTATATTTAAATCTATCATTTTTAATATTCACTCGCTATTATTTTCATCCCATTGTTCTCTCTCTCATCCCTTTTCTCCCTCTCTCTCTCTTTCTCGCTCATCTCCACTTATTTATTCACTTATGTGACCATTTGTCCTTATTACTGGCTTTGCAGATGCTGACATTAATATTAACACTGTGCTGCTGAGTGTGCTGCAGTGGATGATTACAAAAGATTTGGGCCTGTATTTAAGCTTGCAACTGTGAAGGTCAGCTCAGTGTTTACAAAGAGCATTAAAACTGTGACATTGTGCTTGCGAAACATAATTGCTACAAGAGGAAGGCAGTAAAGCATGCATGTGTTTCAGCTCAGAGAGGTTCATATGGGAAAACTAGGTCTTTTCTGACTGATGCTCTCGTGAACCGCTCAGTTGACTT
>RJVU01042551.1:519388-531490 GCA_003731715.1 Anabarilius grahami
GTATATATATATATATATATATACATATATATATATATATATATGAAACTCAGTACATTTGTATGGCTGCCTTGCCTTGCCTTGCCATGCATGCTAAAGAAACAACTAGTCACTGAATGCAACTTGATTGGACTGAAAATTTATGTCGCAAGTTCAAATACACGTTCTTTGAAGATGAAAAACAATTGTGGTGGACCATGCAGACAAAAAAAATAGATGCTTCATCCGTCTTCTCATCATCCTGGGAACAATGCATGTTCTGGCATGTGTTTTTTATTTGTGTTTTCTTCTTTCCAGTGATTTATTCATTTGTTTGTGGCTGGTCTGATTTATTAGCTGAACACGTGGTAAAGTCTCCAATAAAACCTGCATATCCACTTCTACATTAAGTCTCTCTAGGATATGCTTCCTTTGACCATGAAATGTTCTTATGGTGAAACATGAGGTAACTACACCTCCGTGTCTATTTCTTGCTAGTTAAAGGCAGTTTTGCCTGACGGGAAATAAAAATGAATCATGTCGCTAAACAAAACCAGCTGTTTTTGCTGGATTTACAGTGTTTCTGTTTTTGTGTGTGGCAACAACTTTACTATACTAAAAGAAGAGTTAATGCATTGAGCAAACTCATGTCATAAGGTTAAGGGAAAGGAATGGGCAAACTTCCACATCTGTGTCATTTCAGACGTCATTAGATTTGAGGAGTAATGAATTGATTGAGCAGATGGAGGGGCTCAAAATGATTGAGAATGATGCAACAAGCACAGATAACATTTGTTTTAGTCAGTGGCTTGAAAGCTGGTGAACTTGTTTTTCTCATGTCTGGAACTTGAGCATCTGTCTGTCAAGTTCAAATGAATTAAATTACCTTGTTCATCGTGATGCTGCAACTGAAAGAATTCTTCACTAAGTGATGCAATAGTGCTTCTAGACAATCAGCAGACGCCTGACCAGTCTTACTCAACCTTTATTGTCTTTTTTTATTTTTTTATTTACTTTAAAATATCAACAATTTGGACCCACAACACAATTTAAAACTGGGTGAACTGAATAAAATTTAGCTATTTGCCTCACAAACATAACAAGAAAACTATTTAAGCAAGAACTAATGTATTATTTTGTTGGTGATATTGTGCGTTTAGGTACGCATTCAAAAATACACTTAATTAGAATCCACAAAGTAATTGTATAACCATTTTAACATATGTTTCATATAACATTGATCTACAATTAATCCACAATTAACATTATTACATAAAGATCACAAATTTAACAGTATGGGGGTGATGGTTGTTCATTATAATATTTTCGGGGCAATGTTCATCACATAAATATAGATTTTTATGGAAATTCAGTAGTATTTTTAAGGCAAAAATTCTGACTTTGTTCTCCATTTTGGTGACCCTGTACCTGACCCTGTGTCACATTAGCAGTATTTCTGCAAAATTTCTCAGGCAAAAAAGTCAATAGAATCACCGCTCACACAGAGGTCGCTTTCAAACCAAGCAGCTTTCTGATGGTCAACACAGCAAATTTATGTGAACAACTTTAATCCGATGCACAGTCTACATAGGGAAACGTGAGTGGATTTTGAATGTGAAATCTTGCAGAGCAACAGTAAATGTGACCTCACTTTTATAAGGAGTAAATTATGGATCCTAATTGCCATATCATGTTGTTGTTAACTATTCCCTTAAGCTCATGTTAAAATAATGTCTACACATCAATTAGAAATGAGAGATATTTAAAGATACAACAAATGTTTGGGTTTACTGTACAAATGCACTGGACTGTCTCCTCTCTTTAGATACATATTCAGATATCAAAAATAGGTGAGACAAGAAATGTATGAACAATGCATGAATTACCATTTTCTGTGACTTTCTCTTATTATTCTTATGATTATTAAAGACTAAAGGCTGGAATACACTACACATTTTGTACAGATTTTTGCCCCGATTAACAGTCCGGACAAGTCAACTCTAGTTGCCGAAAGTCTTCAGATATTGAGCAATTTATCAATTTAACTGAAAATTGTGTAGTGTATGATGGGAATACACTCTGGGTTTTTTTAGCTTCAGACTATGATTCACTCCAGTTGGAGGATTTCAGACATTGAGACAATTTTAAAACACATATTGTTTTCATTTGTCATGTATCTCCGTGAGTTTGTTGTGTTCAGAACGATTTGAAAGTCTGGTAGTGTCTGATCCTCAATTGTTTAGTGTATGATACCTAGTTTTAATCTGTAACCATTTACAAAGTTGTTTTACCATTTACAAAAAGCCCGATGCCTATTGTTTTACAAGTAGTGTAATGTATTCCAGCCATGGAAATATTGGGGTAAAGTTGCAATTTTAACTTAATGTAAATGCAATTATTATTATTATTGTATTAATTTGACCTTGTAATTGTGTTTACAGTTGCTCGTAATATAGCCTTACTTTGTGTTTATTTCCCTTAAAGGGATAGTTCACCCAAAAAAGAAAATTATCCCATAATTTTCTCACCCTCAAGCATTCCTAGGTGTATATGACTTTCTTCTTTCAGCCGAACACAATCAGAGTTATATTAATAATATCCTGGCTCTTCCCAGCTTTGTTATGTCATTGAATAGTGCCTGAGTTTTTGAAGCTCCAAAAAGCGCATTCATCCATCATTAAAGTAATCACTTCCGCAGGAACTCAACTCTCTTGTGAACGTGTGTACGGCTGTTGAAAGAAGTCAGCAATTATAGTTTCTAAAGTTTTAAACATGGATATTTGACAATGTTCGCTTCAGAAGGCCTTTATTAAAGGGTTAATTCACCCAAAAATGAAAATTCTGTCATTAATTACTCACCCTCATGTCCTTCTACACAAGTAAGACCTTCGTTCATCTTCAGAACATAGATTAAGATATTTTTGATCAAATCCGACGGCTCAGTGAGGCCTGCATTGACAGCAAGTTAATTTACACTTTCAATGCCCAAAAAGGTACTAAAAACATATTTAAAATAGTTCATCAAATCATTGGTTCGGAGCATGTATCAAACTGCCAAAGTCACATGAACCATTAAAATTTCGAAACACTTATGACGTAACGAAGCCTCGTTTACTGAATTCACATGAATTTCATGCTCCGAACCACTGATTCAATACAAAAGATCGCCCATCACTAGAAATTTTTGAATAAAGTCGTTATTTTGTTTTTTGGCGCACAAAAAGTATTCTCGTCAGTTCATAACATTAAGGTTGAACCACTGTAGTCACATGAACTGTTTAAAATATATCTTTAGTACCTTTCTGGGCATTTGAAAGTGTAAATTAACTTGCTGTCAATGGATGGATGCACTTTTTGGAGCTTCAAAAACTCGGGCACTATTCAATGCCATTACTATGCTGGGAAGAGCCAGGATATTATTTAATATAGCTCTGATTGTGTTACATACACCTAGGATGGCTTGAGGGTGAGTAAATTATGGGATAATTTTCATTTTTGGGTGAACTGTTCTTTTAAATAATGGTATGAGCTCTCAGCCAGTGTAACATTTATTTGCCAATTGGTACTGCACTCCATGTCTCAATTAATGTAATTAATTTCGGGTTAGTTCACCCAAAAATGAAAATTCTGTCATCATTTTCTCACCCTCATGTCATTTTAAACATGACTTACTTACTTCTGTGGAACATAAAATAAGTTTTTTTTGTCCAGGCAATGGAAGTCAATGGTAACCAAAAAGATTCTTCAAAACATCATCTTTTCTGTTCCACAAAAGAAAGAAAGTGATACAGGTTTGAATCGACTGAAGGTAATGATGACAGAATTTTCCTTTTGAAACTCTAACACACTTTCATCTCACAGAGTGGTTGTACGAGACGTGCAGGTTCCATTACGAAACACCATGTCCGAGGCTAAGCACTCCTTTGGAAAGTCCTGTGGGCCACATGTGGCCTGACGCCGTAGGGCCACAGCGCAATAGTCCACCTGCTCGGCATCCAGCCCATTCTCCAACCAGCGGAAGCAGATGATACGCTGGAATGAGCGGCGGAAGTTGTCAGACACAAATCCATAGAGAATGGGGTTGGCGCCACTGTTAGCGTAGCTCAGAATGACAAACAGCTGAGTCACCATGGGGTCCGGCGGTTTGCGGAACACACTGATCAGCTGCACAATATAAAACGGCATCCAGCAGAGCACGAAAACGGTGACCACCAGCAACACCATGCGTGTGATCTTCTTTTCAGAGCGCCGTCGCTGCAGCCAGCCCGCTTTGAGGCCCACCGCCCGCATGCGCACCACAATCAAGCAGTAGCACATGCAGATGGCTGCCACTGGGAGCAAAAAACCCAGTAGAAATGTGTAGACCACAAATGCTTCTGACCACGAAGCCTCCGGCCATAGAAAGTTACAGTCCACTCCACCATCCTGTGCCGGAACCGTGTCCGCAAAAATGATGATGGGCAGAATAACAAGCAGTGAAAGTCCCCACACGCAAACGTTGACCACTTTTGCGACAGTCGGGCGACGGTAGCGAGCCGCTTTGATAGGGTGCACCACGGCGATGTAGCGGTCCACACTCAGCACGGTCAGGCAGAAAATGCTTGTGAACATGTTGATGCCGTCCACGCTGAGAACCAAACGACACATGAGCGAGCCAAACGGCCAGTGATGCACCGCGGCCGAGGTCGCCAGGAATGGGACGCTCAACATGAAGAGTTCATCCGCAATGGCAAGATTGAGAATGTAGATGTTGGTGGCTGTCTTCATCTTGGCATACTTGAGAATGACGTAGATGACCATGGCATTTCCTGTGACACCGACACAGCACACTAGTGCATAGATGGAGGGGATGATGATCTTGCTAGCATCAGGTTCAGGTTCATAATAGTCATAGTCACCAGTAGAGTTGAAAGGCAGACCAGTTGAGAACATGAAGCTCTCGCTGCCATTGTATCCAGCAAGTTCAGCCATTTTATATTTTATGGTATTGTATTTAATATGTGTTGCACCCAAATTGGGCCTCTTAATTTGTCACAATAAAAGAAATGGAATATCTCCAAGTATTTTATTTCTTCAACCTTCAAGTGTCCTTGAAATTTTTTGTGCTAAACCTGTGCTCCTCTATGAGAGTGTGCAGGTGTTGAAGGGCATGGCTCACTGAGCGTCATTCAACTTCTCATTCTTGGCAGGGGAAAGGCATTCCAGCTCATTAAAAAGAAATTGAGTCTGTGAATCAAAGTATTACGATGTTACTCTCCATGGGCTCTTGCCTCAAGAACAACCTCCCAGTGGAGAATTGATCCACAGCATATTGTTGAATCAAGATGAGTTAATCTAGAGTTGAAGCTGTTCCATCGCACCATCATAAAAAAGAGGCGTTTAGGAGGTCTATCACAGTTTGCTTCGTCTCGCTGATACTTCGTGCTCCAGGTGTCATTAAGACCTATAAAAAGAAAAACCTTGTTAGTTAAAGGCACTGATGGCAATCATAAGGTCTATTCAAGGGACATCTGCTTTCTCAAAAAAAGTGAAAATATCGAAACATCCTTAAAACGATAAACAAAAAAGATAAATTTACTTAGGAAGATTTACACTTTAAGGGCCAGATTTACTAACAGCTTGCGCAAGCGCAAACCCTATTTTGCCGTTAAAAAACTACTGTCTGGATTTACTAAAGACACGCAGTGCAAAATTAGCGCTGAAAAGGTGTGGACTGAATTGTTTTTGCGGCTGACCTTATTGCATATGCATTTGTAGGAGTTGCCCTTTCAGACACACAATTTATCGGAGGAGAGTATTTAAATAAATCACGCAACGTGATTTACTAATGCTTGCGCTAGTCAATTTACTGGTATTTGTGGCATTATTTAGTGCCCAAAAAAAGCATGTCTTAACCCATTTTGCGACATGGCTGCAATTGTTGCTGCTAGGAAGAAACACCACAGAGAACAGAGAGCACGTGGTAAAAGGGAGTAAATATTTTCCACTCGTGTTAATTTGCCAGAGGAAGACGTTATCCGAGCAAATCATTTGCCAAGCCATGTTGGCCTATATATATATATATATATATATATACCTAAACGATATTCAAGGCCTATATGTGTACGTGTTTGTCAGATTACATGTAACAATTTGCGCCTGTGTCGAACTGCACCTGATGAGAGCATCAGCTCTGCTTATTTGCGTCCCAACGCTAATTTGCGCTGCTCTTGTTAGATTGCGTTGGTCATTATGTAAATGATTTGACTGCGTCTGCATTCTTTAATTTGCACGTCAGCAGTAGATCACACGTAAAACTTGCCACTCCCATCGGCGCATTTGTGGAATTGCGCTCTCAAGCTAATTTGCCCCTTTTAGTAAATCTGGCCCAAAGTTGATTATTTTTACCCTTATTTGCTTATAGTTTTTTTTAACCATAATCACACTTGGTGAGGTTTATAGAACTAAAATAATTATTTGCCAGATATTTACGAGAAATAATTTAGGTAACACTTTATTTTGATGATCCACTTTAGACATTCTAAAAAATGCTGGGTTAAAAACAACCTAAGTTGGGTTGAAAATGGACAAACCCAGCAATTGGGTTGTTTTAACCCAGCGGTTGGGTTACATTTTTGCCCAAACTGCTGGGTATTTAACTCCACTATTGTTTAAAAATTACTGTATTGTTTGCTTAAAATTAACCCAGAGTATGTTGGAAATAAAAGGATTAGTTCACTTTCAAATGAAAATTAGCCCAAGCTTTACTCGCACTCAAGCCATCCTAGATGTATATGACTTTCTTCTTTCTGATGAAAACAATATGAGAAATATTAATAAATATTCTGACACATCCAAGGTTTATAATGGCAGTGAATGGGGGTCACTAGAATGAGCTGAAGAAAGTGCCTCCATCCACGTCCATCCATCATAAACATGTACTCCACGCAGCTCCGGGGGGTTAATAAAGGCCTTCTGAAGCGAAGCAATGAATAAATATCCATATTTAACAAGTTATGAAGTAAAATATCTAGCTTCCGTATTCTACGTATGAAGAAAGTGTAAAATTCTTTAAGATCAAAAAGCTTACGCTACATCCTTACCCTTTCTTTATTCAACTTACGGAAAAAGTGTAACTGACGCGATGCCAGTTTACACTTTCTTCGAAATTTTATTACGGAATGTGGTCTGGCGGAAGCTACATTTTTACTTCATAACTTAAATATGGATTTTTTTTTTTTACACAAATGCATTGCTTCGCTTCAGAAGGCCTTTATTAACCCCCCGGAGCCGTGTGGAGCACATATTCATGATGAATGGATGCACTTTCTTCAGCTTCATACTAGTGATCCCTGTTCACTGCCATTATAAAGCTCGGATGCGTCAGGATATTTATTAATATAACTCTGATTGTGTTCATCAGAAAGAAGAAAGTCATATACACCTAGGATGGCTTGAGGGTGAGTAAAGCTTGGGCTAATTTTCATTTGAAAGTGAACTAATCCTTTAACATTTATTAATGTTTAACAGATGGACATTTATTAAAAAGATTAATGAATTAAACAATAAACATTTGTTAAATTGCTTATTAATAAATGTTCACCTTTTGATTATTATTGTTTCCTCTAGCAATTATGCGTCTGATTTTTAATTTTGGATTCATTTTAAGCCAGCCATATAGTAATTTTTAAACAATAGTTGGGTTACATAAAACCACCCAGCAGGTTGGTCAAACATTTTACCCAACCGCTGGGTTAAAACAATCCAGTTGCTGGGTTTGTCCATTTTCAGCCCAACTTGGGTTGTTTTTAACCCAGCATTTTTGAGAGTGTATAAGTAACTTTGCAACTACATGTCAACTATCTGCTTAATATCTTTCAACACTTTTTTGATGATCCCATGACAGACATTCTACTGACTAAGGAACTTTCCAAGTACATGTCAAATTATTCTACTAACCTGAACCCTAACATAACAGTCTAATACTCTGAAACTGCAACATGTAATTGCAAATTCATAAGTTAGTTGACATGTAGTTGCAAAGTTACTCATAGTTAGTACAGTGTCTAAAGTAGAGTATTGAAATAAAGAGTTACAAATTTTATACTAAATAAATAGAAATTTAGTATCTAATTTAAGGACATTTGAATGGAAAAGGCCAAATTTTACTGATTAAGAAAAATATAAATAGGTTTTGTGTCTACATATCTATTTGCTCTGGATATAAAATGGATTCAGAGATATTAGAAGTGAGATATACTTGTCATCTTTGTGATTGTGGATGCATGAGAGTGTGTGAAGGCTCTCTCAGCCATCCCCCTGTTCAATTAGAAGACATGAAGACGCAGAGACACCTTTGACATCAATCTGTTTGCTGACAAAGAGCAAACATCCTGCTGTAGGACTCGGCCATGGTCATGCCAACTAAATGAGAAAGTAATGAAAAGGAGAGGACAGAAAACACTAACCCCTGCACCTCCTCACAGCTCGAGCTGTGCAGCCAGTGCCCCTGATCATCCAAAAAGTAAATGCAATGTTAAGCACAAATCTGGTAAGCTAATACTAGGAATGGTTTGGAATACAAATGGTTTTGTACTTGCCTTAGTACAGCAAATGCTGAGGAAACAACAGAAACTGCATGTGAGCAGAATTTTGCACTCTGATAATAAATAAAGCCTGTCCTTTCCCCTGCCATTCGATTTTACAGTCTCAAACTGAGATAAAGATCTCTGTTTAGAAAGATGGAATGGTTTGCTAAATCTAGATAGGTCCAAGCACCCAGTTGTGTTATTGCAAATAATAATGCATGCCATTTTTTTTTTTTTTTTTTGGGGGGGGGCATTTTTCAATCATTTTAGGCCATTTCTACACTAAAATAGGTCTAAATTTTACTTGTATTTATAGCCCAGATGTTTTATCCTTTAGGAAAATTACCCAGGTAATTTCCTCAAAGAAAAAGGGGCCTCATTCTCTGCTTTCAATATTTCTCTGCTCTCAATATTGGAAAAAATACAGCAATGTACACAGACTATTGTCTTCTATAGAGCTGCTTTATAGCTAAATACATTTTTTCATAATTTACCCTTTGTCAGGAGTTTGATTGACAGGCGATCTAACCAATCATAACACCAAGTCCGCCATTTTGTACGACAAAGCAGTCAGGGGAGTTAGCAGATTAACGTAGGTGGACTTAAACTTGAAAAATGGTGTGTACTGATGTCTTTCCACGATTGAAACAACATGTTTAATTGATGCTAAAGATCTGTCACGACACATTAAAGAGCCACAAAACGGTAGTTATTGTTTAAATTTCTTTAAAAATGACAACCGCCGTGTCTTTGTGAACGGTCAATTGATGAATTTTGCTATATATTAACACAGTTTTTTCCTGTTTATCATAGTCAAGCTGCTTTGAAAACATCTGTATTGTATAAAGTGCTACTGTATATGAATAAATGTGACATGACTTGTGACATGAATATGTTTTTCAATTTAAATGACTCCAAAAGCTTAATGCACATATTTTCTTGTTTACAGAGAAATCATATAGATATAATCATTTTAGAACATAAAAGGTTTGGTGATTTAATGATACACCGTGATTTGTCAAATGGAGGAGAAAGAGATGACATTATCTACAAATCATTTCATAGCTCTTTAGCCCGGTAAGTAGAGTATTCACCGCTGTAATCTCCATAAGAGTACCTGCTGCTGATGCCAAAGCAAAAGCCTTTTCAAGAAGCAATGGGCATTTCTTGTCTGTCTGTGATGTGTTCTTTTCGTCATATAGGAGAAGCAATGCTAGAAGGCTTAAAGAAGCATGGGATTGAATAGAAATGTGGATGACACTAAAGAAAGGAGAAAGAAAGAACAGTTGAAAAGGAAAGAGAAGGGGAAAAGAGTGACGGGGGAAATGGACCCTGAGCAGACACATAAAAAGTGGGAAGCAGCAGGAGCAGAGAACACAGAGAAAGAAAGAACAGTTGAAAAGGAAAGAGGAGCAGAGAACACAGTGAAATAAAAAAGAAGAATTGTGAAAGAGCAGCAGGTCGCAGGTGGACCGTCTCACACATACATCCCAGAGTGAGTTAAGACATGCTGGAGGAGCTCATGATGAAAGACAGAGAGGAAGATCAAGGGAGTGAAAAGAGGGAAAGAGAATAAGTGAGAATGGGTTCACAGTGGAGAGGGAAACTCCATCACTGTTCTCTGACATTTTCCTCAAGCTATGGAGTTTCTCTCTCTCTCTCTGAGGTCACAGTAATGTCTCAAATAGTGGCACAAGACTGAAAGAAGAGGTATGTGAAAATTGGGTAGCTGGTCAATGACAAATAAGGATGTCTGAGATGATCCAAAAGGAGAAATCCATTAAAAATCTAGTTTAAAAGTGCAAAGTTCTATATACAAGTCTTTTGAAGTTTTTTTCTAGATTGACCTAGATTTTTTTTTTTTCTGCAGTTTTGATTCATTTTTAAATTTACAAGTTGTTATGAGCATAATTTACCAATTTTTTCATAAATTTTCCATTTTCAAAATTTTACGAAATTGGCCTCTTTTTTTTTTTTCTTTATAAGCAATAGCCTTTAAGATTACATCACAGCAATGGACCATGATTTGATGCATTCTATAGAAATTATATTGATAGTATCTATCAATATATTGATAGTCAGATGCAAAATTTTAAAACAAAACTTCACTGTTGTTAGTTTCACTCAAACCGTACTTGTTCTCATTACTTAAAAACTCATGTAACTACATGAACTTAATTTAATTGAGTCGTTTCTACTAAAAATGAGTATTGTCAGCTTTAGTGTTTGTCAACTTAACATTGCTGGGTGAAGCGCACAAATTAATGTTGACATAACTACCTTAACTTTCCTTAGACTGGTGACAATTAATATCTTGTTTATTAAAAATTAAATGCTAAATAAGTTACACTTACATGTGCTATGATAGCTATGGATTTTAAGTGAAACGGATAAGATGAATTGGTTCTAGGGCTACAACTCAAGTCATAGCGACTTAATTTTTTTTTGAGAAATCATCTTAAATATTTGTTTATGTTATAAATTATGTTCCTCTGACTAGTTTGTTAATTGAACACAATTTCATTAAAAGTTGTCATAACTAAAAAAAATAATTGCAAACGGTTGTGTTCATTTTTATTATTATTATTATTATTTTATTCGGTAACACTTTAGTATAGGGAACACATATAAACTATTAACTATGACTTTTCCCTCAATAAACTCCTAATTTACTGCTTATTAATAATAATTAATTGTTAGTAAGGTAGTTGTTAAGTTTAGGTATTGGGTAGGATTAAGAATGTTGAATAAGGTCATGTAGAATCAGGCATTAATATGTGCTTAATAAGTACTAATAAATAGCCAATATTCTAGTAATATGCATGCTAATAAGCAACTGGTTAAAAGATCTTAAAATAGAGTGTTACTTTTTATTCTATTTATTTTACTTTTTGTCAATGCATTATTTTTTAGAGTGTGCATATTAGAGGAGTGAAAACCAATCATTAGTGCCTACTCAGAATGTACTTAGCCTTAGTAATCAACACTTGAAGATAATTAAAGATTGTCATCTTTTAGAGAAAAAAATCCAGCAAAAATATGAGTTGGAGAAATGTGCTGAAGATCAGCTAATGTTGAAAATCTGCAACATATTGAACATAAAAGCAAAGATAATGTGCCAAACAGTCTGTATAAAATTTGATTTTGCAGTGAATATAAAGTGAAAATTATATGGCAAGCAAAGCAAATTGCTTGCACGGGTTGTTGTCGCAATTAATATTTATAAAGCCTAATTTACAAATGCATGCTATTTCTGTCACCCTCCCACAAATGCACCATGTTTTGCAAGAATGTGACATTAGTTGAAGCACTAATAGGAATGTAATAAAGGGTCTGAATACAACTGAGAGGACAAAACACAGGAGTCATTTTTAGACAAATGTAATGCTTTTGTCTGAACTCAAAGCATGTGGTTAAAACAGAAGAGTGTGGCTATAGTATGTGAACAGACTACCTACTCTTTTAAAATCCAGGTAAAAAGATGCCGATGTGTATTTTTCTGGTGTTTGTTTCATTGTATACTAAAAGGGCCATGAACCAAAACATTGCTAATCAA